>JAQIWG010005840.1:0-14024 GCA_034695025.1 Chamaedrilus cognettii | reverse complement strand
TGTCGCCGAATTCGCCCCCTTGCGCCACCAATACACACAGTAGCATTAAGATTAGCATACTTCAGAAAGTAAACAAAATTCTTTCTTTTCTTACTTAAAATTCTTTACTTTTGAGCCACGGTGTAGGCCTATATAAGCATACAGTACCTGTCAGTTACGGAAGCTTAAAGTCGTCAAGAACCGTAGATTAACGCTGACGAAGCTGTAGCCGGATTGAATAGATCTAAGCGGGAAGGAAGTCCCATTTATTAGTCCTTAAGATGAACAAAATGGAGGAGACCAATCTGGTAAGCCCACAGCCGTCCCCCGCTGGTTCTGTAAACACCCAAGCGGCCGATCGCGCCGGCCGGGGCATTGGTAGGGGAAGGGGCAGGGGGAGGCCATCTTCTACCCCAATCGGGGAGCGTACGGAACGGGGGGGGGGCGGTACCATGATCGGGAAATGTGGGGGTTCTTTGTGGAATTATACGCCCGAGAGACAAGGGGAAGAGGGAGGATTCGGGGATGAAGGGGGAGCTCCTGCCCCCTTGGAGGATCAGTTCGGGGATGCTGCGGCAAGCACCTCCATGTGGTACACAACGAGAGCGTGGCCATCCGACTACGGATCTCAGGCTCCTAGATAGCGTCACCAGCGACACGCCACGCGAAGGACCAGGCAACGGCTGGGTGGCGCCCGCTCTATGGCACTTTCTGCCGACCGACAAAACTACCAGGGATCGTTCGGTCGTCCCGAGAGTGGTAGACTCCAGAGACCCCAGTCAGACCGAAGGCGACCGCCTCCACCTATCCACCATCGGAGGGGGGGGGGCAGTTTTGCAAACAAATCTTGCAGTACTATATACCGTACAATATGAGAATACACGAGCTAAAATACACACCGAGAGCTTGATTGTTCATAGATGTTTTATATTACCTACAATTGTCCATATACTTTTTAATACCGTACTACCATTTCTAAATATCGCATTTGTTATCAACAACTTATAATAGTATAAATATTTGGCTTTTCCCCTCTTTTGTGGTCTATTATTCCGTGGCCTTTAATACTGTCCCTTTTATTCCGTGGCGTTTTTTCCCGTGGTCTTCATAGTTCCGAAATTCGAAGGTAGTACCACAGAAATAGAAGCCTAGAACACGCATGCATAAACTTCGCAATTCTGTAGAGAGAACTTTCTAAGCAAAAACAGAAGTTGATTTGAATTATGGGTAATCACTTTAAATTATTGGGATTGGATGTGCGTAGGTCATGACCCTGTCAATCAAGTTGTGGACGGTTGTAATTTGTTTCCCCCTTGGGGAAGAGCCCCGCCCCCGCTATCTCCAGGCGTGCCTTAATATATAGCATATAGTGACTCCCCTTGGGTAGTACTCAACTACTCACGTGACTACGGCTCGATTGCTCGCGTGCCATAGGCCACTGGGTCAGGTTCTGGATCATAGCTTAAATATTAATACACTACCATCAACAAATCTAGGAATGCGTCTGAACAGTGAGAAACACGCCTCGCTGTCGGTTTGAGGTTGGGCGCCCCACTCGTGCTTTAGCACACTTATGCATGTGGATCCAAAGTTGAAGTCAATGGCCATCACGGTCTCTCTTACCGAAAAAGCTCAGGTCGTTACATGCGTCATTCACTTGCGAGCGATGTTATAGCCAGAGCTTTACGCAGCGAGAACACCCCTGCAATTCACGAACTTAAGGGCATGCTCAGGGGTGCCGGCAAACGGCCCGACGGCGTTGCACTTACGCACTACGTGGTCAAGAGGCCGTACTTTAATTGGTTCGGTATTTTACATGCTCCGAGCCTCCGACACACTGTCTTCGTCGCACGTTAGCCAAACCTATTTGGCGGCGGGGGCGGCTGCTACATGTTGAGGCCGAGACCAAGAAGCGCACCAAGTATGCCGAATTCGCAGTGGCCAACCACTTCGTTCCGTTTGGGATCGAGTCTCTTTGTGTTTGTGGTGCTGACGCATTAACGCTCTCTTCTGAGATCGGAATCCGTATCGATTCGGTGACTGGATAATCTCGATAGATGGCTTTCTGCAGACAGCGACTAGACATTTTGGTGCAGGGGGGAGAGGCAACGCCGCAGCCGCAATTCTAGGCACCCTGCCTCCCACAGTTAGCGGACATTTGCAGTGTTGCAGCATAGACTGTTATGTCAATATTTGTAGGCCATGCCTAGCCTACTTATAGTCTTGACAGGATTTGAAGCTTACTTAGGTAACGGCAGAGGTAACGCTATTATTGTTGTCGGCCTACCAAAGGAAAAAGAAGCAACAATGGCACGTCACGTGACGTCATTGTACTCACGAACTTTGGTGAACTAGCGCAAAAGATTATAGAAACCAATCTGTACCAGTGAGGGAAATAATGTTTTGGGTTTTTTGATCAATTTTGAGAATTTTCACTTTTTGAGAAGGCGTGCCTCCCGTGCCATTTTTTAGAAAGTTTGCGTCTTTTACTGCTTCAGAGAAGATAGCTATGGAAAGAACGTAGCTCAGGGTGGAAAAAAGAATATGCAGGAAAAAGAACTGGAGAAAAAATAAAGTTTTGGAAATTTGTCGAAAGGCGCCCAAAGAAATTTTAAGCTAGCTCCGAATATTATTTTTTTCCCCCTGGCCTCCATCGGCCCCTACTCCTACTCATGCACCCCCGAACTAATTTTGTGCTGAAAATAGATATTTTGGCCTCTTGATCAATTTTGAAACTTTTCACTTTTTTGAGGGGGCGCTCCCCGGCCCCCTTCAGCTCTCCCATGCATCCCCGACTGATTTTCTGCTGAAAATGGATGTTTTGGGGCTTTTTGATAAATTTTTAGACTTTGTTTTTGAAAGGGAAGGGCCCCCGCCATCTCCCCCCTGGCCCCCTTCCCCACCAAACTTATTCGATCAATATCATGTGGATGTCTTAGATCATTTTAATAAATTTTGAAATAATTTTTTTTTTCGCCGATTTGCAATGTTAAAGTTCTTATATTCTCGAGCACAGGCAGCTAGCTACTCACAGGTAGTTAGCTACCTGTTGTCGGGATAGGGAATTATTGTTAACGGCCGAAGCTTTTCTAAAATCGTATAAAATCGCCAATTTTTGCCAATTTTTGGCGACCCCTTGGGGTCAGGGAGAATAATTTTTGCCTATTCTTCAGTCTTGTAATCTGTGAACCGGAATATATTTTGAGAAAGTTTGCATCTTTTACGACTTCGGAGGAAATAGCTACGTTAAGGAAAAAAACGTTAAAAAAAACCCGTGTCGAAACGCGCCCATAAAGATTTGGAGCGGCCGCGAAAGATTTTTTTTCGCATGAGTAAAAACATACAACTCGAACTGAAAGTTCGTGAGTAAATAATTCGAAATTTAATATGTTCCGTGTGTGGAGACGATCCCTTAAATATTAATACATGTTCTGGTGAAACACAGACTAAATAAGGAAATGAGAATAAGGCCGAATAAGGAGGCCTCTTGACGAACGTGCACACGGTGATTCGTCTACACTATCAGTACACCACCAACTCTACTAACACGCCCCTGCGATGTTAAAAATGGATTTTTTTTTGCTAGCAGCCCCTGCCAGTACCCGTAAGTCCAGTACCCGGCAAGCCCGTATTTCCGGGGTCTCCCATAAGTTTATCGGTCTACAATCGTAGAATGATTTTTTCGCTTAAAAATTGTCCATTTAGAGTATAATGGGATCGGGGAGTCAGAATCTGCAATCGGATTTTTTTAAATGTGCTCGGTTCCCCTCCAAAAATGGAAAGAAGACCTAGAATTTCGACTATTTTTCGCATTAGTGATGGTCGGTTTAGGAGGTATTCGTAGATATTAAAAATTCGTAGACGGCAGTATCCGTGACTTCTGAATTAAGGCTGCGAGAACAATTCGTAGCCTGCTAGACAGTAGACAGTGGCAAACTACCCTTCAATTCAAATTTTTATACTTTGAGTGTGCACGGCTTTAACAACTAGCGCGAGCAACCGAGAGCTGCAGTAGCCTACTATAGTTTATCCACCGTATAGGTTGAATCGATGCAGTGGCACTACAATGAATGACGACCCGTAGGCGTATCGTATGATTTGTAGGCCAGCTACGACCTAAAACTGCATGGCTGCGTGGAGAAATAGTAGCCAGTGCCTACACTTCGTACTTTTAAAAGAACATTGATTTTTAGTAGTTGAACATATATCAGAAGGCCATAGATTGCATGTCTGTAGGGCCTAACTGCATTTCATATTTATGGCAAAGTAGGCGCTAGCTTATATTGAGTCCATAATAGCACAATTATTATAGTAAGTCAGCAATATTACTACGGTAAGGTTATCAAATAGTTCAGCTGAGGGTCTGCAATTCATCAATTTAATGAAGCAAGGTGTAGCTTCCTATACACCACGGTGTAGTCGGCCTAAAAGTGACATTGTAGGCTACTATTTTTCTATTTTTATGCCTGTGTAAGCCAACATTAGTATATATAGGTCTGCTCGTATATCTAGGCCTACTTCATTATCAAGACTTATATCTACATTGTACTAATTATAAAGTTCAGCTGTTAACATGGTGTAACCTATTATATAGACGGCTACCCCTGTAAACTATAACCGTCGCATCCTTGATTAAGTCGTCGATTGTTGCCGCATTCGATATCCGAGAAGCCGAGCGCTGCAGTAGCGCATTATCGACCGAATTGGCTCAGCGGTTGAATCGATGTAGGGATGTCCGCACTTCAATGAACCAGGAGCTGGAGCAATTCGTAGCTGACCTACAAATTCAAAACGTTCGGTTCTTGCAAAATGAAAATCCGCATCGAACGGTTTCAGAATGCATCGAATTGTCACATTTTTGTTTCGCATGCATTCGAAGTCCTATATCTGCTAGTGATGCTATAACCGAATGACTTCTGAAGCCGGAACGTGCGGATTTTCAAAAGCTGAATGTTTTGAATTCGTGGATAATCTACGAATTGTCCCATCTCCTGATTCATGGCAGTGCGGAGATCCCTAGTCCCTACATCGATTCAACCGTGGAACTAATTCGGTTCGTAATGCGCTGCAGCAGCTGCAGCGCTTGGCTATTTGAAGATACTTGCAGTAAAAATAATGCTATGCAAGTTAGTAGGCAAACTTGAAATGAGAAGTTACACCTGCAATGTCATTGGGCTATTGAGGCTGTTGATCGCAGCATTCTTTGATCCTTTGCAACAAACTTTATACGTGACAGCTTACTATGCTACAAATTAAAATATTTATACATCATTACATTGCTGGCCGATATACCTGTTGCTTTGTTGTTAAATGTAAGTTTTTTTAAAACTAATTTGCGTCAAAAAAAGTTAACATGGACGTTTTGTCCACCCCAAGTTAACGAATCGTCCAAAAAAGTTAATGAATCTGCCAGCAAAAGTTAACGAATTGTCCTGAATTTTCATTAATGAATTGTCCAAGTTAACCAATCGTCCGGCAATCCTGACACTAACGGGACCCTAACCCTAATTTACTAATTCTTACGGGGCCCTTACCCTAACTTGCTAACTCTAACGCAGCCCTAACCCTAATATGCTGACCCTAGCGCTGCGTTGTAGTTTATCATTTTCCAACAATAACCCATTTTACTATAATGGGACGATTCTTTAAGCGAAAAAACCATTCTGCGATTTTAGACCGATAAACTTAAGGAAAGCCATCCCCGTAGCTCATAGGACTTGTAGCCCTGCTGGACGGAGCCCCTTATCGCTCCATGGTATAGGACTTGTGCTGGCCGAAGCAAAATATTTTATCGCCTCGGTGAACGATTGTCTTGTGGTTTCTAAGAGGGATACGGTCCGATTTGCTGAAAACCACGTTTTCGAAACGGTATTTAGACAAAATAAGACTGAATTGCCGAATAAAGTTTAATTCTAAACCTAGCCCTAAATCTAACCCTAACCTAGCCCTAACCCTAACTTGCTAACCCTTCGAAGGGCAACGTTACACATCAGAGACCTAATATTAAGCTATGTCCAGCGCGATAGAGGTGACGCGACAGACAAACAAAGAAGAAACGCGTTATAAAAATTAGGATTAATATAATGTTAAATGCATTGTTGCTGAGCGTCTTGTTACGAGAGCTGCCATTTACGTTTTTTCAAACAAATCGTATTATGTTTGTAAAGAATTTCAATCGGTAGTTCTAATTGGATAGGCGTACTTTAGATACAGGCGGAAGTGTCTGGATGCTGCGATGACGGGAAGGTTCCAGACGAGTGATATCGTCAATCTGAATGTGGGGGGAACGAGGTAGGATCTATCTCAGATTTTTCAATACAGTAATACTACACCGTGGCTCGAAAGTGAAGGTCCCAACGAATTTATTGTAGAAGTCACTCATCCAATAAGCCAAGTCAATGAAATTTTTACCGTACTAACTTCGATCATTGCTTCATACTTCTGCTGCCTTTCTTTGTTGAATTTCATCCAGCGATTTATAAGATACACCCATTTAAAAAGGACTACCAAAAAACGCGTCAACCAAGCTGGAAAACTGCTTAATTGCCGTTTGCACATCTTGTGAAAGCCAATGATTGTTCACGCTGCTGCTTATCTTTGTGATAAATGCATTATGTTTAAATTTGTTCAACTTTTTGGTTATTCCTTGCTTCAGGTGTTTGATGTTGATTTTTTTTATGCGTTTTTGTAACACGCGCCATGCTGCTATAATCTTAATAATTGACTGCACGCCATTTTACGCCCTGCGCTTTGTGTATTCTTTTTTATCGTGCTCATCGATTGTTTTACGCGCATGTTGGAACCAAATATTGTTGGTACAGAAAGTGTACATTCCAGGATTGCTAACAATTATTGAATTGGAATATAAACAGATCATTACCAAAAAAGTGTTGATGCAAAATAGCAATTACGCAGTTTCCCGGCTTCATTGATGCGTTTTTTTGTAGGTCAATTTTGATTACTCGTATCTTCTTGACCGCTCTATGAAATTCAAGAAAAATTTACAGAAATATGAAACAATGATACAAGTTACTGTGAGTAAAATTTCATTGACAACGCTTATTGCGTTCCGTAGTTACTGTAGAAATTCATTGGGTTCTTTACTATTGAGCCACTGTGTAGTATAATACTGTCTGCAGACTGACCAATGATAACTTCACTTATCTCTGACAACGGTGTGTTTACGTGTAGTTGCGTGTGTATTCACGTGTAGTTATACGCGTCGAGGAGTTAAATTCATATCTTGAACACAGGTTGTCGGAGATAGGGAAGCTATCATTGGTGAGTCTGCCAGAGGTGAACCAGTTATTGGCATGCATCTCCAAGATTGAAATAGAGATTTTGATTTAGTTTTGAAATTTAAGATCTATTTCTATAATCCCGTAGGCATTAAGCTGGCGAGGATTAGCGGCTCGAGGATTGCTCGAGGTAATTGCTCGACCTCGAATGAGCTAATTTGCACACTACTCAATGTTTGGTTTAAGTTAATCTGCGAATTGAAATTTTTAGGTTACTGGACGATTTTTCCGATTTGAGTGCGAATTGGCAAATGAGAAAAAATCACTGCACTCTGGTCCGTATTAATGTTCCGGAAGATTGTATTTGTGTTAAAAGTGTTGAATGTTCAAAAAACATTTTAGTTGATAAGTAATCAGGTTAAAAGGGTTGAATGTTCATCAATATCATGAAAATTTGAGTTCTAAAACGCCATTAATATTTAGTTGTTTCTTGTGTTAATCAGCAGTTAATTCGCAGAAATCTGTGAATAAAAAAATTATTATCAAATTTTTTTTTCATTATCTGTATTACTTCAAGATAAGACAATGCAGAAATACAGGTATCAATTGGCATAGGTATGAAGTATTAAGGGCAGCTAAAGAGAGAACGCATTCCCTGTGACAGCCAGTGATCGTTATGCGGCTTATTCCAATGACTGTATAGTGTATAACTGCCTTTATTATGGCACAAATTAAACGGCAATACATCAGATTTCACAAATAGCACAAAAATTATAAATGTAACTTAAATACTATATAGCATCATAAGCAATGTATGAAAAGGGAAAGAATGAAAAAAGCAAGTTCAGTGTGGTCCAATTGCAAGTGAAATAAAGTGACATGTTCAAACAAACATAACAAAACCCAGAAAAACAAACATTGCACTTGTATTGCATTTGTTCACAAAATATAAAATTTAGTGTGAACTACAAAAAAAATCCAGCAGATTTTGTTTCAGTGAGCTAAGACTAGGTGCATCCTGAATCTCTCTTGGGAGGGAGTCCCACAACCTAGACCCAAAGATATTTACACTATTTTCACGAACTAACGTGCGACAACTTTGAATAGCATAATAGCATTTTTTACGAGTGTCATGCGATCGCTTGAAGTTTGAAATCGTGAAATGCTGCATGCATGAGAATGGCAGAAGATTTATTTTTGAACATAAATAGACCTGTTTTGTAATTTTACTATATTGTTTAATTTTAATAATCCAGTACGAGCGAACAGAGGATCGCATGAGGATCTAAAATTTGAGCGTGTAACAAAACGTAATGCGCGATATAAAAGGCTGAAGGCAGTCAAGCTCATGCAGAGAGGAGGCGCTGGTGGAGCCCCAGACTATATTTCAGTAAGACAAATAAGGATAAATCATAGTGTGATACAACATTAGTAAGGCTTTAGTAGGAACAACATTACGAATACGTCCCATCGCACCAGTACCTTTAGACATTTTGCAACATGGTCTATGTGCTTTTTTCAGTTAATTTTTTCATCGACAAACACACCAAGAAATTTAGTGAATTCAACACGTTCCAGTAAATGACCATCAATAGAAACGTTAAAACTACCAGCCGCGGGCATGTGCTTATTATCAAATAATGCGTAGTTAGTTTTCTTGACGTTGAGAGACTGTTTATTTGCCCTGAACCATGCAGATAAATTAGCAAATCCACTGTTCACTATTTCCAAAAATTATAAAATATTTTAACATGAAAAAGAGAAGTTAGTATCATCAGCAAACAACATAAAGCGAAGGTAGTCAGAACAATTTACAATATCGTTAATGTACAGGATGAAAAGCAATGGACCAAGAATTGAGCCTTGAGGCACACCATATGTTATGCAGTTGAAACTAGACACAACACCATTTAAAGCAACACATTGTCGTCTATCAGAAAGATAGCTTTATCTATATATATTTCAATAGAGAACAGATTTTTGTCTATAGCTAAGCTAATTTTATCACACGTATCAATTAAAGCGATATAAGTGGAGTGATTTTTTCTGAAGCCGTAATTGCTGCAAAGTATATTATTAGAATCAAGATAGCTCAATAGTCTGCTATAGAACTTTCTCAAAATTAGTATAAAAACTAGGCAAAACAGAGATTGGCCTATAATTATGAATGTCACTTTTGTCACCATTTTCAAACAACGGACAAACCTTAACAATTTTTAGATGATCTGGAAAAACACCGGTGCTCATGGACTAGTTAACAATTGCAGAAGTAGGTTCATCTATGAAACAAATTGATGACTTCATAATGCTAACAGGGATATTATCAATCCCAGAGCTATGTTTGATTTCGAAAGATGAAGCAATATTTTTAATTTGATTAGCATTTGTGGGGAAAAAACAAAGGAGTTCATATATGTTTTCTTCCAATAATCTGAGAAATGCATCGAGGAATACTGTATAGAAGATGCAAGCTGTTTACAGGAGTTCAGTTTATCCATTACAAAATAGTAAAACAGGAGTAGCGCACTCTTAAGCCTTTCAAAAAAGAACTAGGTCTGGAGTAAGCCTAGTCGTCACCATTATTTGTTTTTGCGAGTAATCCTACTCCTAACAATTTTAGAATCCAAGAAGAGTTTCAAAAAAACGTTGTTTTTGGAGTATAACTTCTACTAAACTTATCCCTGCTGATTACTTATATTGACAAAATAGACGTTTAGTTTTTCTACAATTTCATATTTGTCTGTAATAGTGATACCACTAACAATGAATCAGCCATCAATGATTTCTCTCTGAACTTTTTCAGTCAAGTTGCCAATCTGCTTCCATGTCTTTTTAGTCAGGCTTAGATGCAGGCGGAGGTAACTGGGAATGTTTAAAAAAAATTGAAAATGTTTTATTTATTTTAAACTAAGAAAACGTCATATCCCATCTAGCGGCAGAACTTTTTCCCTGATAAGGGATATGGGACAAATGACCTCAAGTAAGGGACGTTCCTTAAAATAAGAGATATCTGGCAACCCTATCCCTGACGAACCTTAGCCTTGCCTTTAGTTTTGGGACTGAGCACAATTTTTGCAATAAAACGAAGCTAACATATCTAGCATTTGATCTCTTTTTTTGCTTTTTTGCTCAGATATCAAAACTTGGGTAGATCTCCAGAGTTTCTCTGAAGGGTTTTCTGCTGTTTAATATTCAAAATTAAATTGTGTGAATATTTTCTGTTAAAGGTCATTTAAAACTGAATTGTAGAGCATTTGGTGTAACTTGTGTTTTTATTCAGATTCAGTACTTCTCGCCAAACGCTGACCTCACTTCCAGATTCATTTTTTTCGAGGTTTGTTAGAAGTTCTAATTCTGCTAGCCGTAGTGTAGATTGATTTTAAATCATTGCATGTTTACTGGATGCAGAGCTAAAACATAATATATTGAAATGTTGACCTCTAAGCCCTGTATATGGTTTTAAAAATGTATATGTTTTGCAAATTAGATTTTGTTTGTAAATAAACCACAATGGCGTGCACATATTACTTTCCAGTTAGAATTTCAGATTCGATCTAGAAGTGGCGGTGATGCTGAGGGATAGAAGGGTGGATGGGTGTGATGTTTGCAGGAAACTAGATTTAAGGGAGGGAGCGCAAGGACGATTGGAGGGTACAAGTTTTTCCAGCAAGGATGCAAGGATGGTGTGTAAGGCATTATGATTGTGGAGAAGTTGGTTGACAGTGTGATAGAATTGAACAGAGTGAGTGAAATGATGATAGTTGTGGATGAGGGTGGGAAAGGTGGTTTTGAATGTGGTGTCAGTGTATGCCCCACAAATTGGGAGACCAATAGATGAGAAGGAGGAATTTATGCTACTCTAGAAAATTTTATTTGAAATAAGAGAAAATGAGATGGTGGTGGTATGTGGTGACTTAAATGGGCACGTGAGAGAAAAGGCAGACGGCTTTGAAGGAGTTTACGGAAGAAAGGGTTTTGGTGGTGGAAATATAGAAGATGAGATGTTACTGGAGTTGGCGATGCGCGAGGTATGGCAGTGATCAAAACATGGTTTGACACTGGCGCCATGTTGTATGCTGCAGCGCGGTGTTCACGTCATACCAAAGCGCAAGCTGATGGTATGCAAACTTATTTTAAGGGCTCATGCAAAAAAGAAAATTACCTACACCTCTAAGTGTAAAGTATGGCAGGCAAAAGTGCAAGACAGGGAAGCAAACAGGGTTAAGAATGAAGAGAATGTGGAAGCAGTGTAGAAGGAGATGAAGGACTGTTTTCTGGAAGTGGCAGATGAGGTGTGTGGAAGAACAAGGGGACCATCAAAGCATGAGGAGACCTGGTGGTAGAACGATGAGTATCGGAAGATAGTGGTGGAGAAGAACAATCTATGTGGTATTTGGCAGCAGTCCATAGGGGGGATTTAAAAGAAACTGAGGAAGATCAAGTAGTGCAAAAAACAAGCTCGGAGAGTCATCAGCAGGATGGAAGAAGCCGAAAGGAAAAAGTTGAGGGAAACCCTGGATAAGAGGATGTGAAGGGAGAGGTTTTTAGGATGGCAAGGAATATGATAAATTAAAATAAGGATGTCACTGATGGAGGATATATCAAGGATAAAGTTGGAAAAATGCGATGGAAGAGGAGAAGAAAAGTGAGATCTGGAGGGCTTACTATGAAAAGCTGTTGAATGAAGAATTTGAGTGGAATAAGGATGAGTTACAGGAGAGAGACCATGTTAGTGGGCTGATAGAAGAGATAACATCTGACGAAGTGAGAGCAGCCTTGAGCAAGATGAAGTGCGACAAAGCTGCAGAGCCATCGGACCTTGTGTCAGAATTGCTAAAGGTTGCAGGGGAAATGTGAATGGAGTGGATGACTGATCTATGTGATGCAGTTGTGAGGGAAGGGAGATACTGGATAACTTGACTAAGAGTTGGATGGTGAGTATACATAAAGGAAAGGGCGATGCTTTAAACTGGATCGTACAGAGGGATAAAGTTACTGGAGCACGCAATGAAGGTGCTAGAACGAGTTATGGAAGGAAAAATTAGGAGGAAAGTGGATATAGATGATAAGCAATTTGGCTTCAGACCAGGGAAATTAACAACAGATGCAATATTCATAGTGCGGCAGTTGAAAGAGAAATACTTGATAAGAAAAGGGAATTGTGGATGAAATTTGTGGATCTAGAAAGGCTTTCAACTGACTCCCACGTGAAGTGATATGGTGGTCAATAAAGGAACTGGGTGTGGAACAGTATATTATATTAGTCATCTATATATCAGGGGCACAAACATCAGTTAAAGTCAAAGGGGGTGACAGCAAACTGTTTGAAGTAAAGGTTGGAGTACACCAGGGCTGCGTACTTAGCCCACTGCTATTTGTAGTTGTTCTGGAAGCAACATCCAAGAATTCCGGAAAGATCTATCATGTGAGCTTCTATATGCAGATAATATAATTACAGTTGCAGAGTTGGAAGAGCTGCTGATGGAGAGAGTAAAGATATGGAAGAAAAATTTGAAAGCAAAGGGACTTGGGTAAACTTTAAGAAAAGTAAAGTGTAAAGAAAATTCTAGGCAAGTCGTGAGCTCAGGAAAATGTGATGTGGAGTATGATAACAGGAGTGGTTGTCAATTCAATTCTATGTAACAAGTGCAGGAAGTGGATTCACAAAAGCTATAGCAAGGTCAAAGGTTGATTGAAGGAAGGTCCGCTTTTTCAGTGCTTGCTATGTATCAACGGTGTAGACAGCAGTATAAAGCCTGAGGATGAGAAGCATGCGGTACTTGATGAGGAGTGCAACATCGAGCGTGTTACTAGTTCCTCTTGCCTAGGAGATATGATTGGTTGCGGAGGGGGAACAGAGGAGGCAGCAAGGGCTAGGGCGAGAAGGGCCTAGCAAATGTTAATAAACTTGGACAAATTTTGACAGCAGGGGGTGTCGCATTGAAACTGAAAGGAAAATTCTACACAATGTGTGTGCAGAGTAGATTGGCATATGGAAGTGAGACATGGCCACTTCTCAGCAAAACTTCTCAGCTTCTCAACTTCTCACTTCAAACACTTTAAACACTCAAAAACTTCTCAGCCACTTCTCAGCGAGGATGTGAGGAGATTCGAGAGGACAGAGAGAATAGGGCATTGCATAAAAACCTACTTTCAGATATCATCAGTGCAACCCTCCTATGTTGTGAGGTATATTGTGAAAAACTTAATTACAAAGTTTTCGCTTGTTTGGATGAGTTTTGACCCCCGCCCACTTCATTTACAAATTTTGGGGTTTCTAGCATTGTGTTGCAATACAAGTAGGCCTATAACTTTGTGAACTCACACATTTTATGGTCTGGTAAGTTCACTTTATGTGCAGGTTATAAAATGCAACTTATCGACATACTATATAAATGTCAAGTTCTAACTCTCTAATCACTTCAGATAACTTAAAGTTTTCTTTCTGAAGTCACGAACAGTTTTCCGTTGCTGCTCTACAACTTGAAGCAAATACTGCTTCTGATCTTCGTCATTAGTGATTGAAACAGCGAAGTCTTGGATCAGTTTCACAGTGCGCTCGGACAAGTCGTTCACTACCTTTACATGATGGACAAACTGTTCAACTTCTTGAAACTGTTCATCATGCTGCCACATGTCCACTGGTTTACCTAGCCAATCAACCTCCACTCCCAGTGCATGGAACACAAACCAGGAGTTCGGGCCAATGAGATGGATCAATTTCGTGCTCTGATTTAGAACAGGAAATGTTGGCTGACCTCGAGTAAATATCATTGGTCGTGGTGTACGCAGCAACTGTCGAGCTAT
>JAQIWG010005839.1:0-14025 GCA_034695025.1 Chamaedrilus cognettii | reverse complement strand
ACTTTCTAGCGCCTACTTCGTACTTTGTTGTGCATACTTTGTACTTTCTAGCGCCTACTTCGTACTTTGTTGTGCATACTTTGTACTTTCTAGCGCCTACTTCGTACTTTGTTGTGCGTACTTTGTACTTTCTAGCGCCTACTTCGTACTTTGTTGTGCATACTTTGTACTTTATAGCACCTACTTCGTACTTTGTTGTGCATACTTTGTACTTTGTTGTCTTCAATACTTTCAATACTCATTTTCAGACATACTACGATCTAATTAAAACCACTATGTGCAACGTACTACTGTGAATTATACAGAAAAGGCATGGCAAAAAACCCTTCTTTCTCCAAATTATATAATAATTAGTGATTCATTACAAACCAAAACCAGATTAGAAGCTGTAGCAAAAATCTCAAAAGAAAGCAAGAAAAAAAACACCGTCAGAAGAAATGATAAGAAAATGTCGATTCTGTATCCAGACTATGTTGAAATAATTCAAGCGCAATATTAACTATATGTATACGTTAGTCAACAACACAAGATATAGGGCATGCTCTAGGGTGGGAAAAAATATGCATAGCTCTACATTTTTGTGTGATACCGTTTTCAAATAAATCTGTCTTCCACTATATATACAATAGAAAGTAAGATTTATTGAAAATCAAAACGCATACAAAACCCTAATAGTATCACCGATCTATTTCATGTATAGTTTCTTATAGCAAGCATGCAAGAAATGAAGAGAAATGGCAAAACATGACCGAAGCTCTAGCAGGCGATATAAGTTAGTTATTGCTCATGCGATTCGTGGTCGATGTCAGCACAAATATGATCTACGAATTGAGAAGATAGAAGATCATGCGCTAAAAATGGCCCATTTGGCTTGCAGCGTAGATATGAATAAGCTACTCGTGGACTGGACTTTCATATCCAATGATAAATATGACATTATGACATTTCACAGAACATCAAATGAATCTTCATTTCTCTAATTTTATGCATACCTACCATAGTGAGTTAACTGCGAATTGGTCAATCGGCCATAGTAATTAGAATATAGTAGTAAAGTAGTAATGCGAATGAATGGTCTATGTTTATATTATGTTGTTCATAATTACCGCCATCTTGTTCTTAAAGGTCAAGGTTAAGGTCTTAACAGTTGCCCTTAGATCACCGGATTTGGGTATTTAAGTGACATCTTGGGAGATAATAACTATGACGTCACTATTGAAAAATTCATTCTTGGGGGACTCGGCTATCCAGTGATAGATCTAGTTAATTCTTTTATAATGTGAAAAACAGGAAGCAGAATTTGTTTTACCAAAGATCTTTAAAAAATTAATAATAAAAATAATGCATTCGCACTACTCGGATTCTCTATGTACTCTGCAATCGGCGAATTGGAAGTGACCGTTGTCAATCTCCTATGCCTAGCGTGACGTCACACAATCCGTCGATTGAGCTAACTCGCAGTTAACTCGCATTGGTGGGAACGCTCATAACGCAGCAAAATTGTTAAACACAGTGTTTAATTTGGTCACACAAGTCAATTCATTTAAATTAACTTGAGTTCGACCTTGATTGCGGAAGGATTAAAACTAAATATTATGCTCTCCGCATTCAAAAAGCTGGTTAGGTCTTTCTACTCCTTAAATCAATTTTTGTTTAGCATTGAAAGCCACCAAAATCCCAGAAACTGAATAAAATATTGACATAAAGCCTAAACGAATTGCATGCGCCTTCTGAAACAAAATTTTATTACCGTAACTAAATGCAATCGTCTTCACAATTCGTAGCCATATTTTGTCCATGCTAACTTATACTTATTTCGAGCAAGCCAGCGATATTTGCAGTGATACAAAGACAGAGACGGAGAGAGAGACTTCTTGACAAACTCTTACCGAACTCCTCGAGCACAAATATCCCTCCCTTCTGTGTGAAACATTTCTTGATGCGACATAGCTCTATAAACAACTGAAAGAAAAAAAGTCAAAACAAAATGTGGCGATGCGAAAATAACAAAATCTATAAATAGCGCGGCGAGCGGGATAAGGAGGGAGCAGACTGAAAAAAGGGAAGGGACAAAATGGGCCCAAAGACGCAGAAAGACAGTTTCACATGTAGCGTCTCGGAAACAGTATTCGCTCTCAAATTGGAAAAGGCTGAAGCAAAGAAGTCGTAAAATAAGCAGTCCGTCGCAATAAGTGCTGAGGCCGGTTAGTTATTTCAAAAATCAATGAGAGAGGTCATGGTAAAATCTTGAGTAGATAACGAAGAGAAAAAACAAAAAACAGTTACAGAACTTGCGGACGAAGAGCGGAACGGAAATAAAAACAAAACCGGAAAGAATTCAAAGAAAAGGATCAACACTAAGAAGACTCTCAAATGTTGCTTTCATGTGTCATTGTCACATGAATGTAATTGACAGCGAGAAGACTTGAGATACATGTATATGTAATACGGACACACATTCCAACAAAATACCGATGCTGAAGACAACAATATTACTTAAATCAGAAGAAACTAAAACAATTTTAAAAGGAATCATTTGGCAACCCTGTGTGAGTGTGTGTATAATTTCATTGCCAACTTTAGCATGATCTTGCTGAAAACTACGCGGCGAAAAAAAAGAAGAAAAAAAACCAATCGTAAAAATAGACATAAAATAGCCAATAAAATACATGCGAAATCGCGTAACACATAAAATACGGACAAACATCGACGAAAACGACGCGTGACGCAACTGCTAATGAACTTTAGAGATGGCCGTTCAACAGTAAAACTACACGGGTATAATTGAATTTGACAGTCGTAAGTATATGCGCGGGTATGATCGTGGTCAATATCTAACGATATTTTGCATGCGCCACGTCATGCCGCATATACTTACGCAAAGAACGCATACACGCTAGTATACATATATGCATAAACAGAAGACAGTGGATAGCCGAAGGACCGAATTTAGTGCAGGTCAGATTATTCTGCTGCTTCTTCTTTTCTCAACAAAAATGTAACAACCGCCAAGCTTGAATGCACTGCCAGTGAAGGAGAATTGATTTTATCCTAAGGAAACGATTACGGTTCTGTACAGAAAATCGGACTGCAGGGAAATCATTCAGTACCGTAATTAACTAAATTAATTAAAACAAAAATTTTACAAAGCCTAGGAAGCAGGGATGGATCTTTCATTAAGAGAAACGCTTTCTAAACATCTTCGCTTGGTTACAAAAATTTCATTTAGAATGAATTTTACTCACCTACTTATAGGTGACAAAGTTGAAATGTTCTTCGAAAATTTGCTGAAAGTTTGGGAAACCTATTCAAATTACGACATCAACTTGACGTAAACTGCGCCACTGAACATTTCTTTTCCACACCTCCGACAATGCAGATGTTATATATTATGTAGTTTATATGGGTAGTACAACGACATGTTTTAATTTAATTGGAAGATTGGAAAGCTAGCATCAAACTGTGATAGTATTTAAGCTCCATGACAAAACAAATTTCAATTCGGAAATTATTTTTTCCTCTAAATTTTTCTCAAGTATTTGCAATATTAAAGTCTTTTTATTACAAATTTCGAATCCAGTATCAGAGAAAAGTATTAGCTCCAAAATTTAATACTTTGATTAATAATTATCTGGTCACACTGCCGCGCATATCGATATATTTGTAGCACAGGCAGTCCGTCGGCGATCCAGTGCCTTATACCGTTATGTAAACAGAGAGCTACGCGCTACGCACTGCGCGGACAACTCTAGCATAGAACACAATCATTCCAACCAATCAGAATCGGTGCGCTACGCCTGACACGTGACTGTGCTAGCTACCAATCAAGAACTAGAGCTACAAGACGCCGCCCCCGTAGTCGACTGATACCTCAAAGTCCTGCTGGAAGGCGATTGGTCAACGGCGAACGTTAGCGCGCAATAAAAAAAACACAAGAGCAGACAATAGACAAAAAGCGACGATAGGCCGCAAAATGGGGAGGAGTCAGAGCAAGCGTTAGCCACAAAGCGACAGCAGTAGCGGCATAAGGGAGTTTTTCACAGAAGTTTTTCGAGAAGTGGTTTTTGTGTAAAAAAAACTGTTCAGACCATCTCAAAAGTTCATGCAGGCCACGACAACATCGATTGCCATATCCGATATAGAGAGAACGAATAGAGAGCATGAAAACACATCGTGTGACCAGTGTGCTAATATTTGTTTTATTTGACAATGGGAAATCACATAATTAATATAAATGAGTAAGAAACAAATTAAAATATTCAAAAATTCACTGTGTATCGATTAACTTTATTGAATGTATAAATTTTGGAATGCAGTTTGCCATTCAAAGTTAAATTACCAGGGTTTTGAATAAAAAACTGTGTCCGTTTAAGAGTTATTTTAAACGAAAATTCACAACTACTGAATTATTGGTTTTTAACGTTTATTTTTTTGAGCTTGTTCCAGTTCTGTCATCAACACAAATTGGTGGATCTCATGAAATAGTCAACAGCACAAACGACAACTTAATTAAACTAGCCAACAGCCGGGATAGCTGTTCATCGGATATGGCAAGGAAAGCAAAGATATAAAACCACGCGAAGAAAAGACAAGACGCTTGGAAAAAAATCATACTTAGACATTACTTGGATCATTGTGTGTAAGTAATATACAAGATCTGGAGGGCAGGGATAGATGAAAAATAGTTAGGCAAAAGACCACGACTTTAAATGAAGTAGAGTGCGATTGAAAATCAGGCTAAAACTTTCCAATTTCACTATTATTTTAAATTGGAAAGCACAAATGCCGCTTGATGTAATTTTTGAGATGCCACTCGCCTACTGCCACATAACATAGCTACCAGTCATGTGAAGGTTCTCAGTACCGTAGCGAGTAGTAGCTGGACACAAAATTTGCTAAGAAAAGTGCTAACGATCAAAACCTTGATAACCTATAGAAAGAAGGTTAGATTTGCTCAAAAAGAGCTAGAGGGGTCGACTTTTTCCCCTCCAATCCAACCTCACGGGGGGGTGGAGGGGTGCTGACAGCAACATTTCACGAACTAGGGGTTTCCAACACGAACTAGGGGGTTCCAATTCCAATGCGATCTAGGGGGGTTAAACCCCCCAGGGGGGTTCCAATGCAAACTAGGGGGGGTTCCAATGCGAGCTAGGGGGTTTAACCCCCTAGCAACCCCCCCTTGCAAATCTAACCATGCGTCATAAACAAACGTCATCAGTTCCGAAGACGTGCCGATGAGGAATTGAAAAATGTACTCTCTTGTGCAGGCATACCATGTCTTTCAGACCATAAACCACATAAAGTTTGATCCAGTTAGCGTTACAGCACATAGCAAGTTGCATAAGCCAATGATTTTTCAATGATTTGGCTTATGCATTATTTCAATGCTTATCATATTCCTTCATTTTCATTAAATGCAATATGATTTGTCATAAATTGAATTGTGTATGCAATGAATTGGATTTAAATTAGTCAAATCTGACGAATTTTGATTCATGTTGTGGTCCTTTTTCATCTAACTACAAGTACCGGTTATAAGAACAGCCTGTGCTTCTAATGGTTAACCAAAGCCAACTCCATCTGGGTCAGAAACACCGATGGCTTGTATGTCGAGCTCAACATCATCAAAGAAACTGTTTAAAAAAAAAAAAATGTTAATAGCAAAAATCTTAAGCATTTGTTTTTTTTGTACTATCGCAGTAAATCTTTATCGACCCCCACTATTTATTAGAACGTGGGTTACGGTAAGAGGGATAGGGGCAAAACATCGGCTGGGTTTCGGACTCTGATGGGGGCTTCAAAGGCAAAGGGGACGTGAGTACAATTACAAACGAACAAACGACGTTGAAATTGACAGAAGGCACTGAACTGAACTTTGAGAGGTCCAAACAATGAAAAGCACACAAACACGAGGACCAAGAGATAAAGTTTGAGGGGCCAGGATTGGACGCCGGTGTCCGGGCCAGGGGCAAGGGAGATCTGTCATTGGTCAGCCGGGTTTAGGCTGAATGGAGTACAGCCGCCGCTCAGTCGCGCATATATAAACCATTGAGCTAGGTTGATACAGCGGCAGCAATATTGGCACAGTAACAGAATTGAAGTCACATATAAATTTGAGCAACAAATTTTAGTCATTAAACGTCATGCAAGTGTAATAATGTCTAAACTTTAGCATCGAAGAAGCACTGCTCAATTTGTTAGTTTTTTCGGCTATTCTTTTCAGAAGTCAAATGTACTAATTATCGGTACATGATTTCAATATACACGTTGGGCAAAAAAAGTTTTACCAGTTCCTCATACCTCGTACTTTCAAGTTACGCTATACCATACTATCTAAACACTCAACAATATCTAAATGCATAAAGGAGGCATTTTGATCATGCATTACAGGCATTACTGTGCCGAGTAAGTAGTAGTAGCCTATTTTAAAGACAAACAGGTGAAATATGATGCAAATTGAGCTACTTTTTAAGCATTTATATGATGAAGTATGAAGCTGTGGGTAACATTTTTTGTCCACTGCGTACACTACTGCATAGTGAATTAATGATGTCTGTTAAGCCAATCACAAAAATAAAGGAGGAGGTACTTTTATTCAACTGAGAGAACAATTACCAAAATACACTGAAGGCAAGAATCAAATCAGAGAGCCTCTGAATTCCACTAATTTTAAAAATAATCCGATAAATTGGCAACAAAAATTTGATGTTAAATTGACAAAAAATCTAACACCGCTCTCTATAAGGTTTCTGCTTTGTACAATGTGTTCTCGACAAGTAAATCTAGTCTAACATTAAATATTGTGTGTACTAGCTATGCCTTATTTGCTATCAACGGAAACAAAATGAGGGAGCCGCATATTTTGACCAGAATCTAAAACAAAAACGATGCAAATTACTCTTCAGTAACTGTTTGATATATGTATATAATCATAATAATGTTCAGAAAATTTTGTGAAAAATACTTTGATTAAATTCAATGAAAATTTCAAACACGCAAACTGTACAAAAGACTCCCTCCCCTTAAAAGCAGATATAAAAATGTCTACATAATTTTGATAGACTTGAATCAAAAATATCTCAATCGGTGCATATATTGGTCATAAATCTGCGGCTCTCTCTGTATTTAAAGAACTGACCAAAAACATTTCAAACTCAAATTTTTCCTAAAAGCAGTCTACTTCGATATCCGGTGATTACGAGTAACAGACTATCCAAGCCAAAATTTTTCTTGTCAATCATTTTTACCCTTCATTTTATTTACGATCCGGCTTCAGAATCACTTTTTGCCTGAGCGAAACAAGTCAAAGGATTGTTTATAAAGCTTATGACAATATCATAGCAGAATGTGATACAGACATAGAGGCTGATATTATTGACTACTGGATGCAAAGACTGATGCCCCCTGGCTATAAATATTTACCTTTAGGCTACTCAGTTCACTAAGTTTGTTATCCGTAAAAGAAAAAAGCATTCTCTTAGTACTGGACATCCTCATCTTGTGATTATGTCAATCGAATTTCTGGTAGCACTTTGATATCAGATTTCGCAAGAGAGACTCCTCGATCTTCATCAGTTACAACTTTTGAAATTTTAAAAAGTACAAATTAGAAGCAATCATTATTATTTTTTGCTGTGACAGTTGCAACAACATTAGATATTCTTTCCTTTACTCTTTATCTATTTTAAATTTCAATCACTCTAATGACCGAATGCAGCTAGTGAAATCCCCCCAGAGTGTAACGCAAGATCCCTATCTTGTGTTACACTTGAATCGACCAATCCGAAAGAGAAGATAAATTATTCTAGCGATCCGATTAGCCTATTATCTTCATGATGGATATGATCTTCATTATCAAGACTAAACCTTAAAGTGCAGAGCTAACAGTATCCTACACACAGATGCATATTTTCTTTATACTATTTTTATACGATTGAGAATGAGAGAGAGAAATTGAAGGTACATTAAATAGCGGGGTGCTCTGTCCAATCCCCATACCTTGCTGTTGGCAAAGAGCAATCCGATGCCTTCAATGCAGACTTGAAGAAGTCCACCCTGACCAGACTTCAAGTCTTGCACTGGGAACTCACTACCCAGCTCCAACCCTGCCACGCATAGCATACCACATCATTACATATCTTGCCATTAGACTACGTTATCCTTCTTTTTTTTCCACATTTATTACTTCATCACAAATATCAATACAAGAGTCAATTTCACAAGCTAAGTAACAAGGTCAAGGTAAAGTAGAAATATCTGCCCGGTCTTTAAAGGCTGACCAATGTCTATTACAGAAGAAGCAGGCATCACGCTATGCATGTTTTATCAGCGCTAAACTTAACTCGGCTACAGGGCTAGAGCATTGAGCCTCTTGCCCCAAGCGTGGTTTGCAAATCGTCACAAAGAAGTGTTACAGACTTCGTTAGATTATATAAATTTATATCGTTGTCACAGAGAGAGGAATATAAATCGACCTGGAACTTTGCCAGTGTGCCGAGCTGCAGCCTTCTCCATGGAATCTTTCACACAAAAGTATAGTTCCTTGCACTGCAAAGAAACATAAAAATCTATGAAAAATCAACTTCAATTTAACATAAAAATCTGAATAAAATGCCAAGACGCCATGAGGACAAGTATTCTTAGAAATCGTGTTAGAATGAACAACTACTGACAAGAATGGCCTCAACAATGGCCTCAACAACGGCCTCAACAACGGCCTCAACAATGGCCTCAACAATGGCCTCAACAATGGCCTCAACACACAACCGCACATCGTTTCAACTGCCAACAAAATTTAATATTTACGCCACTCAAACCCATGGTTCTGTGAACAAAGCATGTGGGGGCGGCGGCTCTGCTACAAACATAGCAACAACGGTTGGCTGGTCCTTGAGACTGGATGAGGGGAATTCAGGCCTGACAATCACGGGTCCGGATGGGGTTAGGGTACCACCACCGCCTCAAAAAGTTCAATCAATACCATAACCAATCGGAGACACATTTAGACATTAACGATAACCAATCAGAGAGATTTAACAACCAATCAGGACCTTCTTGGTGTAGAACTTGTTGAGCTGCGTCTTGCCATTGTGCTTGCGCCACAGACAGAGAACCTTTGTCTTGGGGCAGTACGTCATGTTGACAAGCTTCTCGTACCACCACCGGTCACAGATGGCGCCACTCACGCCGCGCAGTATCAGACAGTCGTCACACACCTACGCGCGCCACCCAGCGATATTTTAATTAACGATGACGACAACTTAATTTAATTAAAATTTTAAGAGTAAGTAGCAACGAAGACAATTGCGGTGCAGTTCTGTGTAAAAGAACTGGACTCTTTACGGCTTTTTACGGTCAACAAGTCGGGGTGATGGCTGCAATAGGGCTTGAAACATAGATTATGGCTAGAGTATCGTTAGATTCCGAAGCGGGTAAGCGTTAGAAATTTTAAATTGCCATTTTTTAAAACTGAAATGTCGTACAGAAAAAAAAGAAGCAGGCCCTTCAAGATATATTGGTGATTCTTTTGCACTTCTAGCCGAAAGAGCTTGAGACCACTAGTGAACATACTAATAATGGATTTAGAGTCCGTTTCGGTGTCTAATGACGTCATCGGGGACCTGAACGAGGTTCTTCAGTCAGCCGGAGTACGTACCTCCATGAAGAGCATGTCGCCTGTGTTGTCGGAGCCCCAGTGAACCGTGAACGACTGCTTCTGCATCAGACGACTGCCGAGCGGCTTCAGGTCTATGTCGTTGCCGTACTGCAACAACGAACAACAACAATAGGCACTAAATTACTGCTTAGTATGTTAGTCATATAATCTTAGATCAAAATAGAATCAAATATTCGCAGCAACGAAAAAGACGTCAGACCAAATGTTACGAACGACCTGACAATAAAATATAAATTTTTTAGTTTTAGTATTTACTGCCATTAAAAATTAACAAGTTTCAAGTTGGTTTTGGTTTGGTTGGTTGGTTTTGTTCAAGATGGTTTTGGTGCCCCTCTCGCACTAAATTAAAATTAATTTAAAATTATGTTAGTAATACGCCAGTTGATATTTATCACACATGGTTCAAGGGAAGACAAAGGTGTTTTGGACATTTGAAACGTATGAATGAGGAAGATTTGGTATCAGGTTGCAGACATATCAATGTAGAGTGAAAAGTTGGGAAGGCGAGAGGGAAGCAAACATGGAGGGATGCAGCGGAGAATGATATGAAAGAGCGAGGCATAAATAGAGAGATGGCAAAGAACCGGGAGTCTCATCGTGGGAAACGTCCAACCTTTGCCAGCATGAAAGAGTGGACTTAAACCGCAAATGATGATGATGATGATGTACAAATGCGCCCCAAGGGGGCGTCCAAGTACCAAGCTCCCGATCTGGTCGAGCAGCTGGTTGATGTCCTGGCTGCAGGCAAGTCCGATGTGACACTTGCCGAGCAGGCGCCGCGCCTTGCGCCGCACCTCGTTCTTGTTCATGCGCATCATCACCATGAAGGCTACCATGTTGTAGAGCATCGTGCCGAGCAGACGGTCCTCGTCGTGCTCCAAGCGCTTCTTCTCAGAATCGTTCAACGACTTGTACCTGCGGTTTGTCGCAGAAAGGCAATTGGTAAGGTAAGGCCTTTCTATCGTCAAGGTTTATTTCAGACCTTAATGTAAGGATGTATTTTAATAAATATGGGTACTTATAAGCGCGAAATGTGCAGCTAAAAATCTTGAGTCGAACATGACGGGTATAGGAAATGCACATGTAAATCTCGAAACGTTATAAATCGCAAAAGTGTTGTTAACAATGGCTTCAAAATAAACAGGTGCTGTTAGGGATGTGGCGTCTAACGTTGTCCCCAGAACACCCGCCCCTCTCATTCTGAACGGATGCAAACAATTGCCTTCTGGGCGATAAGTACAGTCTAAAATCTTAAAATGGTCGTGCTCAATCTCATCGCGCTCCAGCCACTTCTTCTCCGACTCGTTCATCCTCTGCAGGCCGGGGAACAAAGGATGGGCTTGCAGTCCAGAATTCCTCGGGCTTGTCGTAATAGGCGACTAAAGAAGGGGGAGCGACTCTGTGCCGGCTCTCTTGCACAGAACCAGATTGTATATTTTCTTTGTGCTACACACGGTCCCTAAATTTCAAAAAAACAAAATAAAAATCTCCGACTCGCTCAACGACTTGTGTCTAAATATCGTACCAAGACTGCAAATCATTATCTGGCACGGACAATGTATGTAATGTGGGAATGAGTTTTTTCGCAGCTTGATGGGTCAGTCAGCTGAGGCGCCAGTGTGCTTTAACTTGAAGGAACCTGGCATGCTCTAGGAGATCAGCAAGCTTAGTTGGCCTATCTACTACAAGCATTTGAACTGCACATGTTTAGGACAGTGGTTTGTTGTCGATGCATCCTGTGCAATATTTATTATCCAGTGCGCATCAATGTAGTCTATTTGCATAAACAGCAAATATATAAATAAACGCGGAACTAAGAAGCCATGGGCCGAGGACTAGTCGGGATGGAGATTTAGATGAAATGAAGAAAAGATGAAGAGAAGGGCCGAAGATCGGCTAGGGTGGAAAGTTCGGACACCAAAGACCTGCCATGTAGCAGAACAGTGAAGAAGAAGGAGATTTTGGATGCCTCAAATCTGCCATGTAGATATCCACAGAGATGATACAAAAAGAATGTATCACAAATAGAAAGGTGGAAGAATCGAAAGAGCTGGAAAAGTGAAAGACGTAAAAAAGGTGAAAGAGGTGGAAGAGGCAAAACGACCTCTCCATCATCTCGGTAGGTCCCTGGTCCATGCCGATGATATCACGCTCCTGGGCCACTGCGTCGAGGAAGACATCCTCCCAGAACTGCGCCTGGTCCCAGAGGCCCGCCCGGTCCTTGGCTGTAATTTCAAAGAAATCGGCGTTATCTAAACGCTCACACAGCTGAGCCAGGTCCCACAGGTCTGCCTGGTTCTTGGCTGCAACGTCACAGGTTCAGCTTAAAAGATTTAATTCAACAATAAAACAATAACATATGACTCTATCTGGCATTCCATTTCATTCTTTAGTTTTCTCCTTCTTTTATAATATATTATTATTAAATTAGAATTTCATTCATTACATTTTATAAAATAACTTATTCACACACAATCAGGTGAATATTTCTCTTTTTATGCAAAATTATTCTTTTTTCAAACCGACGTACTCTTTGTAAACTGATCTTTTAAAAATAAAAATAACAATTATAACTAACCACCCGCCTTTTCTGCAATGACCCTCGCAACCTGTACCAATTTTACTCACTGACAACGAGTTCGAGGAGATAGGTCCAGAGTCCAGACACCAGGTGAACACATAATCCCTAACGAGAGAGAGATGTGGGAAACCCTGGTACCCCGCACTAACTCACTCACCCACGATGGACTCAAGGATCAGATCCAGACCAGGGGAAACCCCCCATTACCCAACGAGAGAGAGGTGTACCCTTGTACCAGGCACTAACATCCCTCACCCACAATGGACTCGAAGAAGTAGGTCCTGTTGTTCTCTGACACTCACTCACGATCGACTCGAAGAGGTAAGTCCAGTTGTTCTCCTGCACTCACCCACGATGGACTCGAAGAGGTAAGTCCGGTTGTTTCCTGGACTCACCCACGATCGACTCGAAGAGGTAAGTCCTGTTGTTCTCCTGGACGGGGTAGTTGAGGTTGAGCATGCGCCCCTCGCGGTAGCGGTATCCAGTGCTCATCGTGCTTTTGATGCTCAGAACGCTGCCCGTGCTGCGCTTGCGCCGCGCTATGCTTGTCTGCGCCGCGCAAATTATGCATCGCACAATAATACAGGCTGGACACACACACACACAAACACACACACACGTACACACACACGCGCGCGTTTTGTGGCCGCATTCTCTACTTACGCAAGGGCATAGGTCCTTTTGCAGTCATGAACAGTTGAACACCCACCCTCCACTTACACCTTCGTCAATACTAGCTCCCTGTAGGCCGAGGAATAAAGAATTGGCCTGCAGCCCAGAGCTCCCCGGGCGAGTCGTAAAAGGCGACTAAAGAAGGGGGAGAGGTTCTGTGAAGGCTCTCTTGCACAGAGCCGGGCTGTATATAGCCATGTAGCTAAACTACAAAAAACAAACAGTTTTCATCCAAGTAAACATCTATTTCATCTAGTTTCATTTAATCAAGTTTTATCTATTAACTGTGGAACAAAAACTGGAAGAAGGATTATCACCATGATGCTTGAGTCGGAGACGTCTGAGTCGACCGACCCGCCGACCTTGCTCAGGTTCTTCCTCCTGCCCCCCCCGCCCCCGCCCCCCGCGCCCCCCTCCATCAACTCCTTGTTCTTCACCAGCTCCCGCAGCATGTCCCCACTCTCGCTCTGGTACCCTGAACTATCCCGCGTCCCGTCGTTCAGCGCCCCCCCGCCCCCTGCCGGGGCCCCGCCCCCCGCTCCGCCTCCGGACACGCTCCCGGGGTTGACCGGAGACACCCCCCTACCCCCCGCGCCGCCGGTGTCCTCGGAGATGTTGTTGTCGAAGTCGCGTTGCTTGGATACGAGGGCACCGGGGGGGTTGCCACGGGCAACGGAGGGGGAAGAGGCGAGGTTGGACGCGTCAGGAGGCGGAGCGTCGAATTCGTCGCCGTTGACGATGACTGGGGAACCTGCGACGGAAAGAGAAGAAAACTTTAGTTCTTAATGGAGATTACGGGCAACTTGAAAAATAAATTTTTTAGTTAGCAATATGTTTTTAATTAATCAGCATACGAATTAAGTACTCCACCACATTCAATCACTACTACACAAGGAAAATAAGTACTACCTACTGGATATGTATGATTATACATTTATGGGCAGAGAATTAGATACTTAAACCAAACCGGTGACACTCCCTATCTCTTCCATAGTATCGTTTCTTGCTAAATTTTCAGTTGTTAAAACGGCGCACTGCTCTAGGTGGTGTACCAATAACGCGATTTCATTGGTCCCTGACTCCCTGTAGGGCTTTC
>JAQIWG010005838.1:0-14025 GCA_034695025.1 Chamaedrilus cognettii | reverse complement strand
ATCCTCAACTAAATCAGATCCTCAACTACATATGATGGTCAACTAAATATGATCCTCACCTACTTATAATCCTCAACTAAATATAATCCTCAACTACATATAATCCTCAATAACATATGATGTGAATGTTTATTTATGCTCGATTGTATTTCATTTCACATGAAATAAAATCGAGCATAAATAAAAACATAATAAAACATTTACATCATATGTTATCACCGTGTAATGCGAAATAACAAAAAGCAGCAAAAACCGCAAACATTTCAACGCGCGCATTACAGCAGCAATATACTGAAAGAATTATGACAGATTTCTGGTTCAAGCTCAGCAGCAGAACGCCAATACAGGCAGCAAAGCGCTATCTTATCGCACACTGGGCTATTTGCCCACGAACGATTAGCATACCGGTCCGGATATGTCTCGGATATGCACCATGTGTGCAGACGTGCCTATGCATCCATGCGCACTTAGTACACTGTACATTGTACAATGTCACAACGTCCTGCCAGTAGTAGTGTACTACAATAATACTCTCACTCTATCAGGCCATTGTCGTTAGAAGAGTTGGAAAGAAGAAAACATTCATAGACCAAAAAGAAGTCATACAAGTTCTAGAAGGGATAAATTCGAAATTAAATGAATAATGAATAGTTCATGTTCAAATTGAGGTCTCAATCCATGTATGTACTCAGAACTGCACCTGTAACGCACAAAAACAAATTCAAACAAATGGAGATGGAAAAACATTTTGCTTGAATGCAGGTGCGGGCAACAGGTTCTGTTCTGAACTGAACTGTTCACCACTTTGTATGGTGGCGCCTCTCCTGGGTGCGGGAATCCATCGTTCAGTCATTGATCCACTTCATTTCCAACACTCCTAGTTGGTGAAACTCTGCAGAAATGCAGTTCAGTGAGCGTTCAGTGAGTGCCGGTAAATGTGAAGCGTAGTGAAGTGCAGAGATATAGTGCCGATAAGTGCGAAGTGCCGTTAAGTGCAAAGTGCGGTGTACATACCGCAACTTGGCCCTTGGCTAGACACAGAGACACGGTAAGGTTGTCCGACGGCCAGCGTACGACCTCTAGCGGGCTGAGGTCCGTCAGTCGTAATCGTAGCAAGTGATCTCTGAAACCAAAGGCATTATAATGAAAAATGTATTAAAATCAAACACCATTTTTATGTAATAGCTTAAAGTACACATAATGGACAAACTACAAATTTTCAGGTGTCCCGATGTTGCTTATGTATGCTCGAGTCAGGTTAAATGCAAATTGCATGTTCCACCTTCTCAAATCTACACATTAATTATCTACGCGGTATCACGGTCCTTAAACTCCCAAAACACCACCACCAAATGACATCACGGTATAAGGTAGACAGAAAATTGAAAGTTATCTCATCTTAGTTGTTTTGATGAGTCGATCTTCGAGTGTATATCTCCATCTCTCCAAACCTATTACTTCACATAGGCTGCTTCGGCAATAAACCAAACCTAATGGTCATTGAAAATAATTGTATAACACAGGCTTCGCCAATAATCAAGAATTAGTTTACAGTCCGTTTCAACGTCTACGGACGTCAGCGAGGACCCTGCGGCTGTACCTGATGCCGACGATGACTTGTTGAGATGAGGTGTCAACGAGAATGCGAGCGAAGTCCTTCAAGCCGCCTCGCTCGAACAGCCGCGTGGTGGCGTCCAAGTGTAGATCTAACACAACAACAGGAGCGCTGAATGATTCACCTAATTGTAGCCTGGATTAGCTTTTTCTGTAAGGAGAAACTGGGTGGTTATTTAGCTCAGAATTGCATCAGCTTTAAGGCCTTTAAAATTTAAACTTCATAATGTAATCAATTTCATATGATTATACAGCTCTGTAATAAATGTTAAGCTGTAACTAATACTAAAACTGCTGAGATTAGCTTTCCTTCTCTATTGAATAAAGTCCTGCGAGCAATACTTCATATTTTAATAGTAAGAATCAAAATCATAAAAAATATTATATATAAAATTTTCTTCACTCTGCTCAGGTAACAAAAATGAAAAGTCACATCGTCACATAAATAATATTGCTAGCCTTCACATAAATAAATAACAGCCGAGCCTGCACAAATCACCTATCTCTCCGAGCCTGCACAAATCACCTATCTCTCCGAGCCTGCACAAATCACCTATCTCTTACCACACGTTTCTCAGAACCCAGGTTCCTAGACCAAGACCCTTGTCCAGCCAAACGAACAGTTTTCTAATTGTTGGGTTACTGCATACCAATGCCACTTTGTTCTTCCGCCTAACCTCTTACGCTAATCGCTTTCTGGAACCCGCGCTCTCTGCATGAGCAATATGAGGAAACATTCTACAACAATGGACCGCTTTAGATGTAGCCATCGGTGAGTTGACCCATATAGAATTTGATCTACTCGGCTTCTGCTTGCCATTAGAAGAAAGAACCATCTAAAAAGGATACACGCCAATTGATGTTCTTTTCACTTAAATTTTGTTTTTTGCAGCCGCAGTTTTTGACAAAGAGAATGTGTTGAACTGTATCATAAAACGTCTTGTGTAGAGACATGGATGCGCTGATTCCATAACTAAATCACTGAATGTAGGCCTAACAGCCAAAACATGGTTACGCATCTGCACGACTGTATGTCGATGTTTAGTCTCAATAGAACTTTGTTGCGATGGTGTCTAGCCCGTTAACGGTAATTGATCGTGATGCAATGCCAGTCGTCTGATAAAAAAAGTTTTTCTCGGTAACTGTTCTAGATCACCGCAGACATTGATGCTGTTCTAGATTGCCTTTTTAGGCTGAAACGCGACTTGCTTACATTGTTCCATTCTCATCTACGCTTTGAAACGTAAGATTTAAATCTTTTAACACCTTTATATCAAATCTTTTAACACCTTTATATCCACAGTTATAGTTAGCATACAGCATTCACTATTTAAAATCACATTTTTTTAAGTCTCATGGCTAAAAACTTGAATAATGCACTGACGCAATTTTCATACTAATTTTGCATAGTCAATATGCTTTAAAATTAATCAAAGAAATTTATGATATAGGCTATATTTATAACAAATAAGAAATCTTCAACAAACTGCTTGCAAACTGGCGTGTGAAAGTCAACATATTCGCATAATGCAATATGCAGAGCGGCCGTCGTCAGCAGCAGTAAATCAAACGGTTTGTAAGGAAAGCACACATAAATCGTTGTCCAGCGGTATGTATACCGGCTGGTACCACAACAGCTGACGCAGTGGCGTTGCCAGATCATCAAAATGAAGGGGCAAAGTGTACAAAATGAATGGGGTGGAGGGGTAAAAGAAACATTACGGTGCATCATGATGAATTAAAAAAATTAGTACGTGGAAGGTCAAAAAATTGGGAGGGCGGTATCGAAATCAAATAAACTTAAGGAGTAACCACCCCCCCCCTCCCCCCCTCTGCTCCGACATAGCGAGTCGTATATGAATGTTGTTTGAATTTTTAAAAGACCTGCCTCATACATCTCTTGACCATAGCTCACTCGCAGGGCTCGCGTCTCAAGGTAAACGCAATGATGATCATTTCTACAGTAAAGATTTCCATCTGATCCTGCCAATTTTTCCAACTATATATTGTGGATGGAAATAAACTGTCAACAGTGGGGCAATCGAGATATCCTCTATTACCATAACTTAATTACGGATGCTGGTTTCTTCTTCATTCAGTTCCTGACAAATTTAATTTGCGCAATAAAATACAGCCCATTATTTAGGTATGGACACTGGACAATAATATAAATGATATACTCGTAGCATAACTCTCCGCTATAGCGCTATGCACCATATTCATAGTTATGAGCGAACAATAATAATTATCAGTGCAAAATAGCGAGTGAGAAAACTTTTCACCGGCCAAATACCTGGCTATGTCAATGGATGTTACCAATGCAAAATACATTTTAAATTTTTCTATCTTCATCCCTTCCTTCTCATTAATGATGTATTAATTGGCGCCACTGTCAGCCTAGGCGAGGTAGAGGCGGATTTGCTGAAAACCAGGTGTGATAAAACCCATAGTTTATGATGCAACCAAAAATAACGCAATATCATTCTGTCTGGACATATGTGAACAGAAATAAGCTCAAGCATGGCCGCACGGATAGGCGCCACAATGATTTTTCAAGTTTGGAGCGTATCAGTATCACCGTTTAACGGCGCATATGCGTATCATGCGCCTATTTAATATATAAATATGAATATAATAATATTAAGATATGCGCATCACGTACCAAATAAACTTTCAATAGTCTACTATTAATAAATAATCCGATATTTAGGCCAACAAAGTTTTTTAGAGTTATAATTTATATCAATCGCTTCAATCGTTGAACCGTGAGAAATTGTCAAATATTTCGGGCGGTAAAAACTCACAGTCAAAACAATGAGGCTATTGCACTTCAAGATTTTAGATGGCATAACGACACTGCTATGAGATTATCAATAACGACACCATTTTAAAGTACCCGTAGCGAATTGATCACGAAAATAGTCAATGAATTAAGTAGCGCTGCCATCTACTTGTAGTCTGTAGACTGGAGTAAACTAAAAACAGATTTGCAGCGCAGAGCTCCCGGGCGAATCGTCAAAAGCGTCTAAGAAGTTCTTTGATTGACCCCGAGGCGCTGAACCGAACTGTAATAGTCTTCCTATACAATATCTCAGAAAATACCCGCACTGCGGGTCTATCTAGCTCAGCTTAACAGAAGTAGCTCAAGCAAACCCGCGTGCAGCGCATTACAAGATGATTTAGCAACGAAACACTTGTATTACATCTAAAGCAGCGCACGGGTGGGCGTTCAAGCGCGCTGCTGGTCGTAGCGATCCAATTCGTCTTCATAATAATAATTGCGTCGCGCCCCGCGCTCACCAGCCTGCAGGGATTTATTTATCTACACCCTCCCCCCAACACCCCCCTACCCCCCCCTCCCAGTTACTTGCCCCCCCCCCTACAGTTGAAACACCTCCCTCCGGTAGGGGGGTGCATAGGTAAATTAAGGATTAATGATGAATGATTGATAGGAAACGGTAAAATGAACAACGACTGTTAAAAATGACGTCTAAATGTACAATGACAGTTTAAGATGGGGTCAAATGGACTCTAAATAGACAATGGCTGCTAAAAATGGCTTCAAAACCGCCCATTTCGTATGAAACCCCTTCTGAAAATTTCTGACATCTCCTCTGACATTTCTGACATCCCCCCTGACATTTTTGACACCTCCAATTTTCAAAATTCTAGAGAAATGCCTCAGCCAGACTGTCGGCGACCAGTTATAGCGTCCTTGGCGAACATCGGCGGTGATTAAATCTGATTTATTTGTCACAGCGGCTCACGCGGACGTCTCAGCGACTGTCTGAGGCGACAGCAATGCGCGTCCTATAGGACAGAATCTAATAACACGATAACAATATCAATCCATCGCTGACAACCGTACTGACAGCGCAATCAGCGAGGAGAGTAATGAAGAAAAGGTGTGTGATGTGGAAGAAAAGGCGTGCAATGTATCAAAAAAGAGTGGAATATAGAAGCAAATGTGAGCAATGTACACGAAAATGAGTGCAATGTAGAAGAAAAAGCATGAAATGTAGAAGAATCCGCGTGTTATGTAGAAGTAAACGTTTGTGTAATGTGGTAGAAATGTTAATCTAAAGCATTTTTAAGGTGTTATCATGAACGTGGTAAAAAGGAAATCGCCCCAATGCTCTGTGCATGACCAATGACCATTGATCGAAAGTGTGCATTTTGGAATGTATCAGAGTTTTCTCCTCCAACTGCACTAGCCGGATGGGTGGTTACCTTTTAAAAAGTATTTTTATGCGAAAAATGAGTTAAGTACTGTAACAGGGAGCAGATCATGGAGCTCAACCTTTCTCCCGCTCTATTCTACACGCAGAGGCACCATTAGGTCGCTAATCTCTATACTAGTAAATCACGCATATACATATACATGTAGTTAAGCATTCCGTTATAAATGATTTTTCGATAACAAAAATAATGAACTGCATTTTCGTTACTATATTAACAGATAAGAAACTGATAAGACGCTAGCCTACCTTCGTACGAGATGACGCGCAAATCCGTCGATAAAACCCGTGACGTCATACACGCTGACGTCATCAAGACAGCGAACCAGAGATGGTATCCATCTGGCGACGAACGTTTGCTGGGTGACGTCATCTTTGTCAACTTGTACTTGACCACGCTATCACTCCACAGAAACTCAAGGCTAGACGCTTCGTGGTTCTAGTTCCGAGACGCGAAGATAATATAGACATTATTTTCTGTTAACTTCTTCCAAGTAATCCCCCGCTTTGACGAACACGACGCATATCCCAATTTGCTGAATTTATTTTAATGTCAGCCATGTGGGCTAGTGATGCAGATATTATTAAGCATAATCAAACGTTGGTAGTCTATTAAACTTTCAAGCATCCAAGTTCGAAGCGAGCATCGAAAGTTGCTGAAGCTTAAGTGTTGTGCAGCAAAGACGATTGCAATCTAGCAGAGTACTTCGAGACCAGGGAAAGAAGCACTTCACCTTCTTCAATCATTCATAGGGTCCACTGCATGCTTTGCGTTAAAGACAGTTAGTCGGGAGAAGAAATGTCTTTCCGGGGAGCATCCAGATGCAGTTTCCACAATTATAGCTGTAACCTGTCGCAATGCAATCTGGCATTAAAATTCATTTTGAAATGCACTAAATAAATGTAAAGCGAGAATCTGTAGACTATTAAATATGATTTAAAGTATTGCAGTATTAACAAATTAACCAGTGAAAAGAAAGCTGTGAAATTAGTGAAATAACGGTGTACGATATACACATTATACACGTCAAATAAGTTAATTCAGCATTTATGTTACTTACCAGTGAAATAAAGGTGTGTCCCGTGCATGTAGACTATGCAATAGTATGCATGTAAAGTATGCAAATGTCAAAGAATTAAAGATGTGGGGGGATAAAATGTGAGGGATTAAATATGCAAAATGTAACCACATCACTTTTATTATTCACTAGTAAGACGCAGGCGTAGAAACGTTAATTTCACTTTGCAGAGGTGCGAGAACGTCGCTCTCACTCCTTTTAAATCCCGGGGGATGCTTCTCAAATGCTTCTCCTATCCACAAAAGTTAATAAATTACCCATCAATCCAAAGTGTCAACAACCACCAGCTGTTTCATAGGAATCTCATCCGACGCGAAAGTGCAATCAAAGGCTCTGACCTCGCCTTTACACCTAACAGCGGGCGTGTTCCCGTGACGTAAGTGGGTTCGGACCCTAGAAGTATCCATCAGAGTAATTCCATTGTAATTACAGGCGTGATTCAATTGCCCTGCAATTCGTTTGAAGTGATTCCGTCAAGACATTGTTCGATTCAGCAGCCCAACAAAAAGAAAATAGAAGCTCACCGCTTGGCAATAGATTAGTACGATACAGCACGAAATACTTTGTTAAAATACATACCACCTACATGAACTCTCTAATTACAACTTCGCACACTAGACGACATTATCGCTTAATATAAAAAACTTTGCGTATACATGAGCCAAAAAATTGTAAACGGTGTAAAAGCTGCAATAATTTATTGCTACACAATTGCCATCGATCCAGCACATTGTACGCGACACGCAGTTTCAACTATTTTTGACACCACTATGTGAAGGACTCAGCAATTTCGCAAAAGCTATTACAGATTACGAGAGATGCGTAGTCGAAATAACTCTAACAACAAAGCCAGTCAATTATTTCACAAATCACCAAATTATGGAGATTTTCCAAAAAATCTTCACTTAAAAAACCAAGCTATCATTTGCGAGTAATCAACAAATTTCTATATAAAGTGTAAATTTACACCGTACAAAGAAAATTGGCAAAGACAACTTGACTAAAGCAAAATACAATTAGCACAAATACAAAATACAATTTATTTTGAGAAATAGCAATCACTATTGTGCATCTAAAATGACAAATAATCACCTTGCTTTCACTGGGCCTAAACTAGCAGTACCGAGACTGTTAAGAGTTTTAACACAACGGACCTACCATTGCTGAAGATCTACAATTGCTCCGTCTCCAATCACTTACTGTCACTCTATGTCATTTTCACTGTACTGCTTCTGTTGTGTGACGAATTAACTTCTTATATTATTTCCTTTATCATTTCGCAACAGAAGTCTGCTATCGTATAATCGTCTATTATAATAGCCTTGACGAGAAAGCACAGAATCCATTCACTGACGTCGTCCCATCTCGACCCGACGCGTCACATCAGCACACAGACAGCTGACGTCTTCATCCGCGCCAAGGTCCGTCACATTCGACAGATGGCCTTTGTTCGGCCGGAATGCGCCTGCTGCCAGGGCCTTCCTTCCGCTTTCTCCGGATCTCGCTGCCTCTCTGCTTGACCAGCTCTCCTGCTCTGACCAAGCGGGAATCCAAGTAGGGGGGGGGCTACCTCAATCTGGTCAAAGTATCTTTTGATCCCTAACAATTGTTAAAAATTCAGAAATGCTTCCTCTCACTTTCTTGACTAGTCATTGGAAGCGAGATAAGTCACAATTCGCTATTGCACATTAAAAACGCCTGAAAACATTTCTTACAGCATCACGGCCCCTCCCTCCCACCTCCCTATTCGTGAATTTATCCGAAAAGAAGTTGTAGCCTATAGTCTCATATCCTGAAAAGAGTCTCCACTCCCACTTTGAAGCGCTAAATGCGCCCCGGACTCGGAGAAGTAGCCTATTAACTGCTCCGACCAGTCTCAGCAGCAGAGCGCTGCCATTAAGATAGCGCAAGTGCGCTGTGATTACGCCTAGCGATGGGCTTATACATGACTGCATGGGAAGGGGGGGGCGGGGAGGGTTAGACGCGCTAAATTTCGACATACATAAGTTGGCTCTAGTTTCAATGCATTGTAATTAACTTCCCTGGACAAACTCGCAAACTGAGGCACGGGGCACCCCAAAGGCATAAAAAATTAAAAAAATACATAAATTTTCAACTTCGGATCTCTCTTCAATAACACGTTCAACGTCAATAACACCGGAACGCCATTTCTTAGTGGAGAAAGTCATTTATAACTTCGACACAGTTTTTAGAGACAACTATATTCATTAATAACCAGAAGAGGAGCCCTCCTGAATCCGCCTGTGGTTCAGAAGCAAGACAGCCTGTAAGCTGCATTAACAATTTAACACATCACTCAGCCCACTGTCCAGAAACTGTTCTTCCTAAGGAATTTGCATTTCCTTCTCAAATCTATTCTTCTAACCACTCCAATCGTGTAGGCTGGGTGGAAAAGTGGCTGCTTCCCCCTTCAATAGGATAAAGGTTTCAATAGTTCCTAACAATTTTGACAAAGCGTCGTAAAAATTAACTCAGATTAAACAATCACCCCATATCGGTCATACATGACATTTCGGACGTAATACCGATCCCCTTCCAAAGCAAAATTCTGTCTACTACGCTATAAACATGAGCATCCATCGTGGTCAACCGGCCTTGGAAGGTCGAACGATCCGTTATTATTTAACGACGGCACACTGCTTAGAGCCCCATACCCTCCTCCTGAATATTTGATATAGTTTATAATCTAAACTTCTTACACAAATATCCATATTTATATTTCTACTTCTGTATTTTGTCCCCTTCCTCTCCAAACCTATTCGAACCCCTTCAACGTTGAGAATACATCGGCGCCCATGCTCGTACAGTACCCGAAGCGAGCGTTAAGCCGGGCAGATCGCGACACTAATGACGTCTCGAGAGCATGATCTCAGCATGATTAATCAAAGTGCTTCGTCCCAGACTCTCCCTGCAGTGCCGAGAGAAGGATTTTTTGTGGGCAACGCTTCAGGATTTCTGAACTTGAGGATTAAGTTCATAATTAAGTACAAAAGTGACAAACACTTAAGCAAAATAAACCAACTGCCTGATTTCGCTCAGATCGGCTTATATATACCGCCCTATATCTACTATATAGCTGACGCAAAGATACAAACTCAACTAAAATACTCAACTGCGTTATATTACATCGGCATAATACTACTGTACAGAGTCCGGGTCTGCATATGCTTCCCTCCTACATGAGGGTTTTGTGCACACACCCTAACCCCCCAACCAGACCTACTAGGCCTACAGCGCATTCGTCTCAGAATTCGAAACTGGCTTCTTTGTCGACTAATCCGACAGTGAAGAGATTATACCATTAAAAGCATTGCGCATAGAAACCGTGCATTTCCTTTTCAAGCAAAATAGTCGACTAATCCGACATGCAAAGCTACCATGTAGGTCATAGGGCTTCGTTTAAAATGGTCGTCCACAGTCTTAGGCTAGCCTCTGACCAGTGTTGGTTGGTGTAATCTGTTGATCAAGAGACTAAATATACGAAAACACAGGTTTGGGTGTGGTCGATAAGCCATTCGTTTGTAAGCCCAGAAGTTGAGCAGCACACGACCAAAGCATAATTCGGCTCTAAATGTGTTATTCCGTCGCAGTGTGCCATGATCCTATGGATAAACGATGAAGCTTCAAGCCTCACGTCCCCCCACCCCCCACCCCCCTCCGGTCGTGAATTCTGATCTATTTGGATATTTCAAGAGGGCATATAAATCGTTCGAATCTCACGACAATGTTCCCCCAACCTCTTCTTCCCTTCCCCCAAGCATGACTTTTATTTTTTAATGTTCAGCTGTACTTAAAAAATCCGCAAATTAAGGCAATTAAGGCGTGCCACGCCCCATTGTGAGAGAGGTGGTAGGAAGAACGCGAATGTCGATCGAGCGGTGAGCTCTGTCCCATCGAACATCTGCGTGGTACCCTGAGTGTTTATTTGTAAAATTTCAAAATGGGGGCACATATATATTTAGTCAATTTGAAGACAAAAAATGAAGGGGGATATGTGTGCCCCTATACAGGCTATAGGCAGCAGACTATGGTAAATCAAAATCACTGCCGAGCAACTTTCAAGCCTTTTGAAATAATTTAAATAATCAATCAAATTATATCAAAACAATTTGAATTGAGATATACAAAAACTCAAAATAATCGTTTGAACAGAGGCTAATTTCATGCAAAACCGTTTACGAAAAACTGTACCGGAACCCATAACACAGAACACACACTAAATGCATTTCGAAGAAGTTTTATTATGAATGAAGAGGGGGTGTCAATAAATGCCCCGTTACGGAAAGCGTAAAAAATGAAGAAAACCTACCGGGACTGGCGTCCCATTGCGCAAGCTGGTGTCATGGCGAATAGCCAGCCGAACAGCTTGACCAAGACGAGAAGTCGCAGGGGAGGGGAGGGAGGATTGGCGAAACAAAGAAATCTCTTCTGCCTGACACACAAAGTGCGTCCTCTTGACTGAACGTCAAGCGGGTGAATCGGAAACGCGGAACGATCAAGACGGCGGATAGGCCAATACAGCGTTTTTATAGAATGAAGAGAGAAGGGTCATAATTTAAATCTTCGAGTTCAATTTGAATTTTGTACTTTTCATTCCAAAAACAAGAAAAGTTAACTTTAACAAATAAATTTGAATTTCAAATTTCGAATAAAATTTAAATAATTTTTTTTTTATGTTAGTCAAGTGATATATTTTACTTCAACCTCACTACTGCATTCCACCCTTATATTGGTATTCACCATTGCGAGTTAGTTTCGAGTTGGCTCAATCGATAGATTGAGTGACGTCACGCTAGGCATGGAAGATTGACAACGGTCACTCTCAACTCGCGGATTGACCAACTCGAGGTTAACTCGCAGTGGTGGGTACGGATATAACGAAAAGTAGTTTAGTCAAATAAAATTATGATTCCATTAAGTTTCAATTTGAAAGAAGAATATTTAAATTAGCCTTTACTTTAGTGTACGTTATATTACACTAATATTAGCAGTATGTGCCTGTGAATGGTAAGGTCTGCTTCATTTTCTAAATAGCAGCCCAGGACTAACATAATCCAGAGAACACGATTGCTAACACGCTCGCTCTGTATGTAAAACACCTCGACTGCGCGTAAAAGAAACAGATGTCTGTCTGGGAACCCCCATTTATACGCTGACACATTTATTATTTAGCGGTTAATATACAGTCTAGCCCGCCTCTAGACAGGGAAAAATAGAAATGGATGTTGTTTTTATGTCGAACAAGGACTATTAGGCTTAGCTAGTAATAGGCGCCTAGGCCATATATTATACAAATCTCGACAAAGGGATCGAGGGTCGGGGAAGGGAGGTAATGCTAGATAGGACTGAAGATAACGTTATAACATTAGGTCTATAATAATTTATTTCCGACTCGGCATCCTGATTAATGAAAGGTAGCCGCATGGAACGTGCTTGATTTATTCCGTCATCTCGTCAGTGTTCCGGGTCATTAACTGCTACAGCGGCTCTAGCCAGCCTTCCGTTCTCGCGTGGAACATTAGCAGGCATTTTGCATGTACACTGCATTCATAACTGCATTAGGCCCAGGCAATAGAGGTCCCCTATGATCGACGTCTTAGGACGCCAAAGCGGTTTAAATTTAAGCCCACTATAATTACGGCATGCGCCGATAGGCGAACGCCGTATTGTTTCTGCCCGGTACCTTTATTTATTTTTATGTTTTATTTTTATTTTTATTATTTTTTTACGGATTTTTGGTGCATTCCCGGAGACTCGCCTCCTGACCTATTAGTCTAGAATAAGGGTCAAAACATTCTTCCCGTTAGCGAAAATGTTTCCAGCAAAAAAAAATTGATTGTAAACATTGTGGGAGTGTCCGGGGGGCCACCGCGCACTTTTACATGAATCGCGATAACTTTTTGACTATCAGTCCGATTTGCATACTTTTTGGATCAGATTGTTCCACTTACTACTTACTAAAAACGCCCTATACATGTTGTAACAAAATATTGATATGTAAGGTGGGCGAACGACTTTTTTAAAAGTTGGGGGGGGGCCAAAACCTTTGCGCCACAATAACTCAGCCACCACTGAACGGATTTTGACCATTTTTCAGGGAACATGCGGACTACGCCCGGATGATACAGTTTCGCTTGGATAAAAAAAATGAACGTTGCCTCCGGGAGACCCCCCCCCAGATTTTTAATTTTTTTAAATTTTCACTTCATCTTGGGTCGTTACACTTAAGAAACCAGGGGGAAGCATATATGCCATTGGGAAAAGCGTTTCTGGCTGAAATCAATTTCGAAATATTATGGAGGCCTGGGGGCCATTTTATGCACTTTTTCAAGAATCGCGATAACTTTTTTACTATCCGTCCAGTTTGCCCGCTTCTCGCACCAGATTGTTCCACTTACTACTTACTGAAAACGCCGTATACATGTCTTAACAAAAATTGATAGATAAGATGGGCGAACGGTAAAAAAAAAATTGGGGGGCCAAAACCAATGCGTTACAATAACTCAGCCACGACTGAACGGAATTTGACCACTTTTTCAGGTAACATGCGGAATAAGTCTGGATAATACAGCTTTGCTTGGATTTTGAAAAATATGAACGGTGCCCCCGGGAGCCCCCCCCCCCGGATTTTTGAAAAATTGTAATTCACGGAATCGTGGAACCTTGAGCGCTATAATAATGAAACCAGGGGCGAAATATATATGCCATTGGGGAAAGCACTCCTGGCTTAATAATTCATTTCGAAATGTTAACGGAGCCTGGGGGGGGGCCATATCAGGCATTTTTGCAAAAATCGAGATATCTATGTTATTATCAGTCTGATTTGCAAGATTTTCCATTGCTGTGTGGCACTTGATCGGGGCGAAAAATCGCCCTATATATTTTTAAGCAAAATATTGATACATGAGATGGGCGATCGGTTTTTATCAAAGTAGGGACCAAAACCCTTGCGCCACATAACTCAGCTGCCACTGAACGGATTCTGAATTTTTTAGGGAACATGCGCACTAAGCCCTGATTATACAGTTTCGCTTGGATTTGTATAAAATTAACTGTGCCCCCTGGAGCCCCCC
>JAQIWG010005837.1:0-14027 GCA_034695025.1 Chamaedrilus cognettii | reverse complement strand
CCAGTCTTGGGGTAGGGGGGAGCAATGCTCCCCCTGCCCCCCCCCCCCAACGCTACGCCCCTGTTAATAGATTACTCTTATGGGGTCCCATGCATTGGTTAATTTGGACTACGAAACTAAATCGCTCTTAATTCGCACTGCAATCGAGGTAACTAGCAACTAGCAACTGCAACTAGCTGTAACTCAGTTGTCAACTCTTTTTCTTGAATTTAAAAGAAATGAGCCTTATTTCGAGACCCTAATATACGACTTACAATTGAATATTAGCAGTGCTTCGCGAATGAAGTGTGCTGCATGCTATGCTGTATGCAATGCTGCATCGTTTTGCTGCTGCTGCTGCAGTGCGCGGGGCCTGTCCGCCCAGCTGGGCGCCGTGGGGCGAGAGCTGTTATATCATCGGCGCCACCCAGTGGGACTATGAGACGGCGCGCGCCATGTGTCAGAAGCGCGGAGGCGACCTCGCGTCCGTAGAAAGCGTGGCGGAGAGGGCGAGTAACCTACTGCTGAAGTTTTTAACTACGCTGCCATTGGCTGCAAAAAGTAGCGGGAATCTGCCTGATTCTAAACAGCCAATGGACGCCCACCTAACAGTCTATGCCACCAATTTGCTGCCTCGTGACAATCACCTTTTTTGGGCCATTTGAGCCAGCAGCTGTATTACTGGCATAGCCATTCTACGTGTATAGGCAGTGATATTTCCATTTTGTCTTTAATTTTTATTCTAATTCTTATTCTATTCCAGACTGTTATTTTTGTTCCCATTCCAGTTCCAATTCTAAAATAATTTTTATTTCTATTCCAGTTCCAAAATCTTAAAATTTTTTATTCCTATTCCATTTCTTAAATTTTAATAATTTTGGTTTCAGTTCTGCTGTACTGCTATACAGTATAGCAGTCCAAATACTGTTGGCCGTTTGGCTTGGATTAGTTCCTTTCTAGGTAGTCCAAATTCTTTGTTCCGCACAGACGAGCAATGTTGGTGTCGACGTGCGCAGGACTTTCTCTGGTCGCTCACAGTGCCGCTGAGGGAGACGGTCTGGATTGGAGCTACACGCAAGGATGGCCAGTGGATCTGGAGTGACGGCACCATGCCCGGCCCAGACGACGACAGCATCAAGTGAGGACAAACCCTCTATCATCGTCATGGGTATCTTTGACTTTGGACAGATGATACCGTAAAACATGCAATTTTTGCGTGCATGTTATTTTGGCGAATTACACGAATCGGTCACACTTGTGAAAATTACGTGGAGCGAGAGAATAAAGCTGCCGAAGCTGTTATAATCTGAAGTCTTCAAAAACGTGAAAATCACATGCAGTAAAATTTCTGAGAGGCAAGGTGGCCAGATAAGTTTCGTGAATGCAATGACGTCACGAGGACGTGTCATTGTTGTCACGTTGTTTCTGCAATATTATAGTGAGAAAAAGAGTGGCGAGAACAAGCATCTTTGCCTTACTCCTTCTCTGATCTTTCTCTTCCATCATGGAGAGCTTTAATTGTTGACGGGTCATATTTATTGAATAGATTATTGAACGGGTGTTTCCACATCGTTTCCAGGAGCTTCTACACCGTTCCCAGGTGTTCCCACAACTTCCTGGCGTGCTCTCACATAGTTTTGGATTGTTTCCGCATCGTCTCCACACGTCTCGAAGTGTTTCCGGAGCCGTCCCACATCACTCCGAGTGTTCATTTATTTTGTTACTAATTGTTCACTGCTGTGGTGCGACCGAGCATATGCGAGATTATGCTTCCTCTATCGCATCTTTTGCCGTCATGTCTATTGCATCATATCTTTTGCTTTGGCGCCTTTTTCTGTTGCGTCTTTTGCTTTTGCGTCTTCTGTCATGTCTTTTTGCTGTCACGTCTGTTTTTATCGCATCTCTCGCGTCTTCTGCTGTCGCGTCTTTTCCCTTCGCATCTCCTGCACATCATTTGATGTCGTGTTTTTGCCTTCGCATCTTCTGTCGCGTCTTTTGCTGTTGTCTTTTGTTGTCACGCTTTCTGCTATCACGTCGTCGCTGCACAGTATGGATGTACGTGGTGTGTTGTGCCCAGGAACTGGGAAGATAATTGTCCAGGGGGCTGCGAAGGCGACTGCGTGCAGATGAATCATTGGAATAGCTTCTGGACGAACGTCGGCTGTCACTGGTCGTACAGAGGCATCTGCAAGCGCAGCAACAGTCAGGGCTACATTTGCTTCTATAATCATTTCCTTATTTCGCCACTAAGGTAGACAATGTAACACAACCTAAACAAGCGGCACCGATGCAAAAAGCATCAAATAAACATAGAACACAACTGTTCAGCTACTTGGAATATTGGTATATTAAATGCTGAATAATTACTTGTAGCTAAATTGATATCGATGGCTCAAAATGAGACCACATTTGATGCACTACGAGCAACCTGTTATTTGTAGGTAAAATAATACACTACAGCATCAACTTCAGATTGACCTCGCCATCAGAACAGTCCATATCTGCAAATATCATCATCATCATCATTTCCGTCTTTCCCGTCCATTTTCCGTGCAGACACAAGTTGGACGTCTGCGGCACGCACACGCGCGCTTACATGCCCTGATCACACGGGGAGAGATTAATCAGGATAATTAATCAGAAGGTAATCGGGATATGTTTTTGACACATGGTCTTCAAGGGATCCGATCGTACTGGCGATTCTGCTGCATAATTGTTCAATAGTATTGGACGTTCTGTGATAGGAGATGGAGCTGCAAGTCAGTTCTTTGTTCCCCGGTTTGCATGGGTGATGGTTGTTGGTGCGGCGCGTCGAATGCGCGATTGTTGATGCAGAGATCGTTGACGTGTGCGACTTTGAGGGCGGGTGGCTTCCCTACGAAAACAGCTGCTACAAGTACTCGACGACCAAGCGCTCGTGGCTCGACGCCAGGAAGGAATGCGCCGACGGGAACGGACAACTCGCCAAAATCGACACGAAGCCAAAATTCGCTATCATGGAGGAGATCGTGGCCTGCAAGGACTATGAGGCCGGCGTCTGGATCGGACTCTCCGACACGGTCTGCTCTCTTCTGCACATTATCCATTGTCGCATATCAGTCGTTCGCTCTACGTGGAGCTCAGGTTACATGCAGAGAGTTGTGTATAGAATCAAATCAAATTTCTTTATTACGAACACCGCAGCACGTACAGCATGATATGTATACATGAAGACATGTTCATAATCACAAGGTTGCAATGGTGCATATTCGGGTTTTTTGCCGCCATCTAAATGCATCGGCCTCCATTTAATGTCCTAGCCGGCTTTAGATTGGGCAAGTCTGAGAAATAAGTCTCTGAATCAGCAACGCCGGGGTTTGAACCCAGGTCGCCAGCGTGGCAGGCGGCGAACATACCGCTGAGCCACCGAGCCTTACTACAGCGACATAGGCCCGACAGTTCGTGGGGAAAATGTTTGTCTTCCGTATTAAAGTAATTTTGAATAAAATGCTGTTTAATTTTTAACTTTAACCGAAGTCTCATGAGTCTAAGAAACACACACACGCGTTTTGTGGCCGCATTGACATAAGAAAATAGAAAAATATACTGACAAGGCATAACCCTGTTTTGAGCTCCCCTTTACAGTTCATGAAAATAAGCCCTGCTCTAATAATATTTCTTGACACGCATATATCACTCATAGTAGCCCATAGCAGCAGCAGCAACACTTTGCAATAGCGGCTACGCCCCCTGACAGTTACATAGGCTATCATGATAGCCTTTGCAGACAGTAATCGTCCAGCAGCAACGATAATTTGAAGGAATTCACAATTGAAGAGGCCCCACGGCCCAAGTGCGAAGCGAATGCCAACCGGGTGCAATTCACACGAGTGAAAATGGCCGATGCGGTTTCTCCCTTTAACACAAATGAGGTGTGATGCGTTGCAGTGTGATGGTGATGCGCCGCGTGCTCACAGAAATCAAAAGCCTAGAATGTGCATGCATTAGCTGCACAATGTCGCAGAAAGAAGGATTTTTTACCATAGAAGGAAGTTGATTTGAATTATGGGTAATATTTGCTAATTATTTTGATTGAATATGAAAGGGTCATGACCCTGTCAATCATTTGCTAACGGTTGGTAATTGGTTTGGCCCGCGGGCCAAGCCTCGCCCCAGTTATCTCCATATGTGCCTAGATATACAGCATGCAGTGACCCCCCTTGTGCATGATTTGCGCTGCAGAGCTCACAAGGGGACTACGAGTGGATGGACGGGACGGCGCTGACCGACTTGAACTGGGACGACGGCCAACCGCTGCCCATGTCAGTCACGTAATAATAATAATGATAATAATGCAGGGTTTATAGTCCGCTTCGGAGTCGAAGGACAGGTATACATGTACCTGCTTCTGAAGCATTTAAATAATATTTGTGAGCATACACACTCCCGTTCGCTCACGGTTAATTGGCTGCATTCCCCGGTTAGGCAGGCGTAGGCCATTGCAGCCACGGACAGATAAAAACATCTGGTTTCCTGGTCTGAAAACGCATTTTTCCCCGTAAATGTACTTTTTTTCCCCGACAGATAAATGGTATAACTGACCCGGCTTTTGCTCCACCTTCTTCTTTCCTCCTCGTCTGGGCTTCTTAAATGACATCTGCATGGTGCTCATGACGAGGGGAAGTCCCCGATGGCGTTTTTCGACGCCGAAACGGAATATAAACTCAATATTATTATTATTATTGTTATTATTATTATTATTATTATTGTTATTATTATTATTATTATTATTATTATTATTATTAATATCATGTACCCGTGTGCCCTGACTCCACGTGGGTCGATATGGACAGCGTGAGAGGCCTTCCTTCGGAGATACGGTTAACACAAAAATTAATATGATTAAGGATATGATGGACTACGTGGTACATTTACGTGGTGCAAATAACTCTGCTACCTCCTCAGCCCACAGCTCTCCCATTCCACCCTACTAGCCTTGCAACAGCTCTCCTCGAACCCAGCACTTTTGTGAACCTTAACTGGATCATGCAAGCTTGAGTAATCCTTCCAGATTTTAAAAATGTGTTTGTACTGTTTTACAGATTGTGTACTCCTTTCCGGCGAATTTACAAATGCCTAAAATAAAATACTTTTAACTCTGTCAAGTCTGTCTGCTGTATTAGGTCTGTAACACAGCCAGTAAACTCTGTCAGATCTGTCACACATACACACAGAGCCTGTAATCCCCGTATGCAGTGCCGGATTTACACTAAAAAAGGCCCGGGGCACAAATTCTGTAGAGGCCCCCATTGAAAATGTGTGAAAAGAAATGAGTAAAGTGGGCGCTGCAGCAACAGCTTCACCGAATCATTATGTAGGGTACAAAATTATTCGGTGAATTGCTGCTTCAGCGCTGTTTTGTAGCTGCATTGTGGCTGCAGGATGCGTTACGCTTCAAATGCAATACTGTCAAACATTTCACGCGCATTATATCATTTGCGGAGGCCCCCTTGTTTGCGGAGGCCCGGGGTACGTGCTCCGTGCACCCTCCTGTAAATCTGGCACTCCCTCTATGCTCTGCTTTGTCTGTCGTGCAGCGTGTAAACGAACACAGTATAAGAATGCTTTTGTGCACAATCAAGCTCGAATTTTATCCCTGATGGAATGCTCTCTCAGGTCGAGCACGGGAGGTAACTGCGTCAAGTCTTTGCCAGTCTCCAACTTCCGGTGGCGCGTCGACACGTGCGACCGTGTGAACGAATTTCTGTGTGAGAAACCTCAAGGTAATGCATCTTGTATAGTATCTAGATAGCAGCGGTTAAAGTATGAAGTCGAAGGTGCCGGATCTCCGATGGTTTAGAGGCCGCTATGAAAACGCACATTGACCAAACAACTCCTATTCAACTCTCTACTTGGCTACCAAATTACTTTGACCTTTGAGCCTAATTACGCATTGAGCCTAATTTAACTACCCTAGGCCATGATCTAACCAATATTTCATAAGCTTTAATATTATGTTAAGCATTATTATTTAAGCCGTAGGCCTAACTTTGAATCAGATTATCTACTGTGTCTAATCTGAATCACTTTTAAAAATGATAACACTGCGAGTAAGCCTAAGTCTGTGGGACTCCCAGGCGACGAAACGTGGTCGCTTGTTTGCTTGCGTACACAAGAAATCTAATAATGTTTTCTGAGATCCCTATTACTGCGGTAGTATCATAGTTAGTTGAACTATCGTTATTTGGAATAATATTTGTAATCCATGTGCCCTGGCGCCACGAGGGCAACGGGGACAGCGTGAGAGGCGTTCCAAGGGAGGGACAATTGACTCGAAAATTAATGTGATTAAGGAAAAGAAACGGTGCGGCGGTAAGATGGTGAGACGGTGGGGCAGTGATGAAGTCAGGTACTGAGGCAATAAGGCTGGAATGTAATAAAATAGTGTGCAAGTCACTGTTAGTGACTCAGCGAGACAGTGATACTATGTGACAGTGATATTGTAAGGCCACGAAGCAGAGCACCGAAGCTATTGCAGGAACAGCGTTAGCATCATAAAGGTTGAGATTGTTGGGACGGAGTGCTACGGCATAGTGCTCTTCAGTCTAATTTTAGCATCGCTTGTTTCAACGGTCATTGTCGCTAGTTCAAACGCAGGCTGCAACACTATCCGGTCGACGCTGAGCCTCTCAGGGGTGTGTATGGGCAATAATGTCAGTGTGGATGCCAGGAGCGCGCGGTAGTGTCATAGTTTCTGGTTGTGCTAGTTATGAGCCTTGTCTGTCTAAGTGTCAGCGTGAATGCTCGTGTGAACAATGCGCTGTGGTGTAGTGTCTAAGGCGTTGGACTTTAAGTCCAGAAGACCTGGGTTCGAGTCCCGGCGCCGGCAGCTCGAAACCATGGCGTCATAGCAAGGCTATTAAACACACAAGTGTTGCTGGCTGCTAACCCCGTGCCAGATAATTATTTATTTGGTTGGCGTCAGGAAGGGCATCCGGCCATAAAAACCCAGCTCCAGCAGTCCTCATCTGGGCGCAAAACGTTTAACCTGTGTGAAAACATGGACATTAACATAATAGACGTCAAAAAAGGCGGTTAGTTAGTGCGAGTGCCTATGTGAATCTGTATAGGAGTCTGAGTGAGTGCCCATGTGAATTCCAATGTGAGTGCCCTTGTGAGTGCCTGTGTGAGTGTTCATATGAGTACTCGTGTGCCCCTGTGGTGCAGGCTCCTGCACGGGCGCGTGGCAGGACAAGGGCACGGAATTCTGCTACCTGCTCGTCGGAGCAGTACCCGAACACAGACGGTCCTGGTCAGACGCAGAGGCACACTGTCAGGCGAGCGGCGCACAAGGACATCTCATGATCATCACCAAGTGAGTGTGTTTGTACCCTTGAGATCATCATCGAATGAGTCTGTACAGTCGTAATCATCACCAGGTGAACTGTACTGTGTACAGTCTGTTTATGCGTAATTTGTGTGATGGTGTGTGTGCGCAGCGATCAGCAGCAGTCGGCGTTGAAGGCGATCGTCGCTGAATTTAAAGACACCGTCACGACCATCCGCATCGGCCTGTCAGGTGAGTCCTCAGACACCGGGCTGTCAGTTCTCACTCACTGGACTGTCCGTCAAAACTCACTGGACAGTCAGTTCTCACTCACTGGCCTGGCAGTCATCACTCAGCTGCCTGTCAGTCAAATGCAGATCTCTAAGCAATGTCCCTCGTAGTTTTGAAGGACAACATTTCGAGGCCTCCGGGTTCGCCCATCACTTCTACTGGATAGTATATCTGCTAGTAAACCTGAACACAGAAAATTGATGTGCCAAATACTGTGCCGAAAACAATACATCTGCTATATGAGAACGTATCTATAGCCAGAATTGGAGGCATGAATGGGAATGAAAGGCAGAGTAGGATCACACAACAAATGCAAACGATGCTGGACATCAAAAATCACCGAATTTTCACCAGGGGATACACGCTGACTTGTAAGAAATACTAAGAGCAACGAATTTGATGCAAACAGCTAGAGATAGGCCAATTCAATTGCCTGCTCTCATAGAATGCTGATATATTTGTAAGGTCAATCGAAGAACTATATGACACCCGCCTACTCTGCAATGAAATCTTCCTTAATGACACTGCACTGCAAAGATAGAGGAGGTACAAACATTCGCCCATTGCCAAGGAGATACTTGAATATCAGACACAAGATATGACAGATGGACAATGTAATCATAAAGCGAAATAGCTCAATGTGGTCGGCCGCTTGCGTTTTCATCAAGAAATATACTGGATTCCCCCCTCCCCCAAAAAATAAAAATATAGTGGAGAAATGAGAATGTACATTGTACATCTACTACAGACAACTGAATTGTGTAACGGAAGAATCTAGTTTTCGATTATGGCTATTGACCGATTATGTGGTGTGTTATATAGGTGTTATATAGGTGTTATATAGGTGTTATATAGGTGTTATATGTTATATAGGTGTTATATAGGTGTTATATAGGTGTTATATAGGTGTTATATAATTATATAATATATATAATATTTTTATACTGTTCATGGCACCACATAACAGCATCAAATCAAACATTCTTCTCATACTGGATTAATATCTGGCTACCACCAGATTTCGATCGTTAACAAATGTGCAGAGAAGACAGCATTTTTAGTCCATCGTGGGCACTTTCAATATCGAAAACCACGGCATCAATCACATTGCGAATGCTCATTAGAGAAGTGTTCCACACAATCAACTTCAAATATCTGCTGTAACACATGTACAATTTGTACATGGATGATCTTTTATCCTACGGTAACACTTTCGATCAGCTCCTGGCAAAACTTCAGGCAGCTCCAGGCTCCTACAAAACGTCCATGATAAAAACGTTCTACAAAACGTCCTGACTACGAATTTATTGAATACTGTGTAGGCTAATTATCTTTGAACGACTAGGCCTACCTCATGTAACTCCCATTGTAGCTGATTGCTTAATTTTAAATAGTCTATTACGCTCTGGTAGATTAGTTCGGTTAGTATTTACAGTGATGCATTTGAACTGCGTATTTGTGATCTATTGATTTCCGGTCAATGCAGCTTTGTAGTTTTATCCTGTGCGCATTTATCTTGTGTTTATTTGCGTAAGTAGAAACGCACTTTGATGCATGTATTGTCATATGGCCCAGACTTGCATGTTTCAAAGACATGAACATATGCATGCACCAAGAACGTGCGCATTATCAAATACCATCTAAAGTTTCGGACAGCATTTCTGTTTGATGTCTATTTTTGTCAAATGCGAATATGCCAATAACGTTGCTATAATGTTAAGGCTTATCGATCATCGTAACGTCATATCCAGTATAATAGTGCTTGACATGCGTTGTGCTAGACATGGTGCAGGACAACCAACTGCTCTGGTCCGACGGGCAGCCGGTTCTCTATGACAAAACGGGCATTCAGGAGAACGTGACGCGGCGCCCAGACTGCGGCTTCATCAGAACAAGTCAGTCTCTCTCTTTGTGTCGTTGCCGCCGGTCTTTGGGTCCGATCTTAGAGTTTCTGATGTTTATCGTCTAATTGTTTAGAATCTAAGTCAAGACTGATCTTTCAGTCAGTCCTTGAACAATGATTTATCACTGCTTGCCTCTGAATCAGTCCCTGGACTATGATTGGCCACTGCATGTCTCTGAGTCAATCCCTGGGCAACCAACGACTTGCCACTGTTTGCCTTTGAGTCAGTCCGTGGACAATAACTTATCATTCCTAGTCAGTACTTGGACATTGACTTGTTGCCGCTTGCCTTTGACTCAATCCCTGGACATGCAATAACTTGCCACTGCATGCTTGCCTCTGAGACAGTCCCTGGATACTGACTGATCATCGTTCATCTTGATTTCAAATGTTTAAAAAAAAATTGTATTAAGTGATATTATCAACTTACATGACTATAAAATATGTTATTTCTTGGAGAGCCATAAAAAAAAAATTAGACTAGTATTGGTCTTAGGCAATGTTCCCTCTAATTTTGAAAGTCTGCATGCGGAGAAAAATAAGTCGTGTGCGCACTTTTTCAAAGTCATGCTTTTCCTGTGCGGCTTTTCTGGACACTTAGCATAGTTGCAGCGTGTTTGAACTGTCATGTTGACTTCATGAAACACCGCTTGAGACTGCAGGCGGAGGGGGTTAGCCTACTTTTCTTCTGAGCTCTCGTCTAAAACTCGTCAAGTCCGAACCATGGATAGGCTCGATTTGGCAAACAACCGTGCAGCATTGTATTTTAGCAACGTCAATTTATCTGCGCGGCGTTCAATTTCTTATGCCCGGCACCTCTGAATCAATCAGTCAATCTGTGCGCGGCCGTGCAGCTGCGCAGCTTAGAGGGTACATTAGTCTTAGGTCTGCTATATTTTCAGAGTGTTTCATGCTATTTTTAGATTCTGTGCGCATTTTGTGTGCAATGTTTTTTATTTTTATATTGTTAGCCTAGCTTAGCCACAGCGAGGCGCTATGGTGTAGTGGTTAAGGCGTCGGACTTGTCCAGAGGACCAGGGTTCAAGTCCCCGCGCCGGCAACTCTGAAATCATGCGTTACAGGCCCTTCAGCAAGGCTGTTAAACACACAAGTGTCACTAGCTGCTAACCCCGTGCCAGATAATTATTTATTTGGCTGGCGTCAGGAAGGGCATACGGCCGTAAAAACCCAGCTCCGGCAGTGATCAGGGCGGGCACAAACGTGTAAACCTGTGTGAAACATGGACATTACCAGATTACACGACAAAGAGGAGGTTAGTTAGTTAGAATGTCCAAAGAATTTATTTTTTCTAAGAATGTCTTTCTGACGTTAAAACCAAGCTTGAAATTCTTAAATCCAATTTGTACTGTTTAAACTGTGGACAATAATGTACTTTTGTAAACCTTACCTTTAGCAGCTATTGCTTACCATCAGGATTGGCTGATCAGAGTTGCGCACAACAATTTTGACTGAAATCAGATCTATCTGTCACTACAAAGAGGGCGTCTGTGTGAACAGTGAAGGCTGTGTCTTTGCAGACGACGAATCCGCAGCATGGGAAACCAGCTACTGCTTCAGCAAGCATGCCTTCATCTGTCAGCTGCCAGTCCACAGCGCCGCGCTCACGGTGCCCGAGCCAAGTACGCTAGACTTGTGTGGCTGAGCTCGCCCCATCGTGCGCTGTATACTTAGTGCATAGGGCTTGTGTGGCAGGGCTTAACCCGCTGTGTGTTGTATACTTTGTGCACACTTCAACTTCAATTTCAACTTCTCTACTGCACTCCACCCTAATAGATGATTATTTTCAGGGCTGACAAAATTAAACACCTTTGCCAAGGATGCACGAAGTGACTCAAATCTTTCGCCGCGGCCGGGAATCGAACCGACTCTCTGCCACACTCGCAATCCGCGACTTAGACAACTCGGCCACAACGCTTCACCATACTAAGCTTGTGTATCTGGGCTTAATCCACTCTGCGCTGTATGCGTATTGTAGCCACTAGCCAGGGATTAGGGTTAGGGTTAGGATTAGAGTTAGGCTTCTGTGGCTGAGCCTACCCCACTCCTCTACACTGAAAAAGGCTTGCTTAGCGCGGTTTGGTGTAACAATCACTTCTTTGACTCACCTACAGAGAAAGCAACTGTGTAGAAAAACTCTAATCAAGTTTTTGCAACATAATTAATAATACAATTTGGCAAGATGATCAGTTGTGCTAATGCGAATCAAAGAAGGCAGAAGGAGAATCTCCTGTTGGCTGGGTCTGCCGTTAATGCTGATGCGGGGCTCTGTGATCGCTAGGTGTTTGTGTCTGTCGCGAGTGTTAGCGCTAGACTGGGTGGTCGCTAGATGGCTGAGTCTGCCTCTAGTGTTAATGCTAGCCTTTGTGTTCGCCAGGTGGCTGGGTCTGCCCGGACGGCTGGGAGACGGATCACGTAGACGCGCGCTGTTATCAGTTCTTTGACCAGGAGGTGACGTATAACGTGGCCAAGGCCGCCTGTGGAGCCGGGCGCTTTCTCACCATTTTGAACCCTGACCAGCAGAGCTTTGTGAACGGTTGGTATGCAGTCACCAGAACTTTGATTCGACAGAAGTACTTTCATGCCGGCTCTCTGAAGGAGCATTTTAATACAATTTCTCCTTTTAAAGTGTTGGACTATCTACGTGAGATTGAACTGTATAAGCGATTTTAATGGTGTTGTGCTTTAACGTATGGTTTGTCTTTTTTTTGCGTAGTTTTATACTATTTTTAATTACTTGAATTAAGACTTACACGTGCTATTGCACGTGTGAGCAATGCTTTTGTATTTTCCATCTTGTACTAAAATGGCCACTAGGGTTCAAGTCTCTGCGCTGGCAACTTTGAAACCATGGCGCTACAGGCCCTTCACGAAGGCTGTTAAACACACAAGTGTCGCTAGCTGCTAAACCCGATAATTATTTGCTTGGTTGGCGTCCGGCCGTAAAAACCCAGCTCCAGCAGTCCTGATCAGAGCGGGCGAAAACGTGTAAACCTGTGTGAAAACATTGACATTAACAAAATACACGATAAAAAGGAGGTTAGTTAGTTACTAAAATGGCCCCTAGTGTGCTGCTGTGCCGTTAAGCAACAAACAAAGAAATAAACAAATCCGAACTTTCTGATTCTTGGGTGTGCAATCACCAGAACGTTGTGACCGGTAAGCTTGTCGGCAAATGACACTGTAAATCGATGACCGGTTGGTATGCAGGTTCTTTGTTAACTTTTTGACCGATGTGGCACATGACTGGTAGTTTATTTCTATGCACACTGTGCTATGGACTGCTCGCGTGCTTGCAGCGCGGATCAGGGCGCGGACGTGGCTTGCCCTCGAGTATACGGGCGGCGGGAACTACGGGTGGTACGATCAGTCTCCGGTGAGTATCCTGCCTCAGCACGTCTTCAACCAAGCCCTGATACACCTACTCGCGGTCCCACACTAACATTTGATCCACCATCTATCCTTGAGTCTCCACCCACCTCTGATCCCATACCCTAATGGCACAACCACCGGGGAGGTCGAGGGGGTCATGACTTCCCAACTTTTGGGATGATCTCTCCATTGTTAAGCGTTTTTCGATATAAAATTTGACCCCGAAGCCCCCAACTTCCGACCTCCCCAGCTTTTAGAGTGTGGTTGCACCCATGATGTACTATATATGGCTGGAGTTGTGGCCAGTGGCCCCTATCTTGTAGTGGTTGTTGTAGCTACTGTGTATGTATTGTAGCAGCAGTTGTCGCCAGTGCCCCTGTGTTGCAGCAGTTGTAGCTACTGTGTACGTGCTGTAGCAGCAATTGTAGCCAGTGGCCCCTACGTTGTAGCTGGTGTTTGAGAACTGGCGTGACAACGGCAGAGCAACCTCAAACTCGATTCGCTGCACGTCGGTGATGACGAGCGCGCCCAATCTTGGCGAGTGGTTCGACACGTCGTGCGACCAGGAGCGCCCCTACATCTGCGTCATGAACGCCAGTCAGTGTCTGTCTGTCTGTCTGTCTGTCTGTCTGCCTCCCTGCCTTGCTCCTTTGCTGCCTGCCTACAAAACCTTAATATGTTGGACGTCCAACTATCCTCCTCAACCATCAACCATCAATCATTATCGCCAGTGTCCTTGAGACGATGCTCGGGTCGCGGGGTGCTAAGACAGGCGGGTGGCGGCTAGGGAGGGCGGGGCAATCTGCCGGAGCTGGGGAGGTGGAGGAGCCAGATTTAGTTTGATGCCTTGTCTCCCATGCCTGGCGTTCGCTGGGTGTAGATTTGTGAGTGACGGGGCCCCCGCAGACTCTGGACTGATGTCATCATCTCCTTAATTGGTTCATCCAAGCAAGTCGGGGAACAAAGAATAGACTTGCAGCCCAGAGCTCCCAGGGCGAGTCGTAAGAGGCGACTAAAGATGGGGAGCGGTTCTGTGATGGCACTCTTACACAGAACCGAACCGTAATAGTCTTTATAACTACACACGGTCTTAAAAATTCAACCTCACCGTCAACGTGGGGTTGACCTTAATGACCTTAATTTTACCTTAATTGACCT
>JAQIWG010005836.1:0-14030 GCA_034695025.1 Chamaedrilus cognettii | reverse complement strand
ACAAGGTCAACAAGGTCAACAAGGTCAACAAGGTCAACAAGGTCAACAAGGTCAACAAGGTCAACAAGGTCAACAAGATTTCAAAGGTCTAATGATAACGTGCATAAGATGCATGTTGTAGATAAAAGCGCTTCACTATCAAGCAACAGTACTGCTCAATAATAGTCGAAAATTAAACTAATGATATTAACCCCTAATCGGATATTTTAGTTAAAATGCACTTCGCGACTTTAAGACTGCGACTTTGCGACTTTGCGACTTGGCGATTAAGGTTTTGAGACTTTGCGACTTTGCTTGCAAAGCATCCACTTCAGCCTCCTACTCAACACGCAGCAAGCCTTGAGTCTGTCTGGCATGGCGCCTTTGAAGCGCCTTTGCGCCTTTGAAGCCTTTTCATCAGTTTTCTTCACTATAATGCAGCAAAGCCAATGAGGTGTTAATGAGATCCAATAAAACAAATATAAAAGTAGAGAAAAATGAGTACTTTTAACAAGTGCATCTGGTCATCTTTTATCTGCGCTACATCTGGTCACCGGTTGTCTGCGCATGCGCAGAACTTGCGCACTTTGCGTGTTGACGCAAATTGCGGTCAAAATTCGCTCAAATTTGCTCTCGGGGAAAACTGTCCGGCCGTTAGGCGATCGATCGGATGACACACGCTGGGTATTGTTGTAGAAGTGCTGCTTAAAGTGAAACAGTATCGATCAGGGTAGGGGTTAGACGTCAGGGTGATTAGGGAATTACTGAAGGGGGCGAGGTAAACGTTCGTGTGTACTTGGACCAGAGGAGCAGGTGACACGGTTCATCCTAATTAGCCTAATCGGCCTTATATATTATAGATTATTGATCTTCTTCTGCCTGTGTAGTGTTCTGCGACATTGTGTGTATCCTTGACATTCGCTCGTATCGCAGGCTCTCGACCCTTGGCTTGAGATCTGCATTACGATAAAAATTGTTAGATTTTTGCTGAGATTATTAATTTTAAATAAATAAAATGCCATGCTAAAGCATCATCTGTATATTTCATTACAGACATCCGATATCGGCCTTATTCTTCATTGATAGAAGTAAGAGCTTGTGGGGGGTGTAGTAGTAGTGAAAGGATTCAGTCGTGGGAGGAGCAAGCCAGTGGTGGGCGGAGCCAGTGGTGCGAGGAGCCAGCGGTGGGAGGAGCTAGCTAGTGGTCAGACGGATCTAGTGGTGAGAGGATTCAGTGGTTGGCGTATCTAGTGGGCGGAGCCAGCCTACAGTGGGCGGAGCCAGTGAGGAGATGGAGCGGTTCAAGCGGACGTTCAGTGTGCGCAAGAAGAAGGACGCGCTGCCAGAGTCAAGCAAGCCGCACCAGTGGCAGGAGGACGAGCGCAAGGTGCGCGAGGCGACCTGCTCCTTCCAGGTCAAGGTGAGGCCTAACGGGGTCAAGGTCAAGGTGACTGCTAACGGGATCAAGGTCACGCAGTTGGTACCAATTTGGTAAGCTTCTACGACGCTCACCAATGATAGCCTCTCTATCTCTGTAACAGGTAGCAGCTACCTGTGTTTGCGTGTAGTTGTGCGCGATGGGGAGTTTAAGGTCTCAAGTGTTTTTATCATTGGTGAGTGTCGTAGAGGATAACCCAAGCATTGTTGGTGAAGCGAACCGATGTTGGAGTTACTCTGAATGGGTGAGCATATATGGGTCCATGTAAATTGTGAACTAGTAAGGTGTGTGCTGTATATTTAGCTGATAAAATAAATGTTTTTATGTTTAGCAAAAAAGACGTAATTCTATGGTGTACTGTTTGTGTTTGTTGTTCTCAGTACCTGGGCTGCATCGAGGTGTTTGAGTCGCGGGGCATCCAGATATGTGAGGAGGCCGTCAAGGCACTTAAATCTGTGAGGATCCTTCTCTACTTACTTGTTGTACAAGTTTGTTTGTTTTACATACTTTGTTTTGGATGTTTATGAATTGTTTTGTATTGGGTTTCGGTTTTTATCATTGATTATCTACGGTTTGTTGTTTTACAAACTATCTCCAAGTAGTAGTACTTAGCATTATGTAGCTTTTTAATATGTTTTTACGTCATAGTATCTTTTGCGCAAGGCGCCTTTCGTTATGGCTTAGATCGTTTGATTCTTTTATCTCTTGTTTAAGTCTGAAAATATAGTATTGTATGTTTGATTGGTGTAAGTGTTCAATGTCTGACTGTGCCATCTGCATATATTTTAGTTTTGTCCGCTGTTATGCATTTAATTCAGTTTATGTGTCTTTGATTAATCGATGTAGTTTTTCACTCGCTAAATTAAAGATGTAGGCCTACAGTGATGAAGGCTGAACTAAGATTTATAGCACTCCCAGTTTTGTTGATCAGAAGCAGCCATGTGCATTGGGCTCTGTACTGTTGTATGCACAGTATTAATTTAATATTACATTGTTCCGGTATGAGGACTATCAGATTTGTCTGTTAATTTTAGTTAAATAGTTGATGCTCTTTTGACACATGGATCCTGTTATATTGTTCAATAAACTATGTTAGTGGCCAACTTGTGATTGATGGGTATTGGTTCTGATTTCTCATGTTTCAGGCTGCTGCTAAGGGTAGTGCACACACTTGTTCTGTTTGCTGTTCTCTCTGACATTGTCCATTTGTCCATTGGCTGACGAGGCTAGTCACTGACTAATGAGAGGAAGAATACAAGATGAATGTTTGTGATTATACCAGCAGTCCTGGCACATTGTAACCTCAAAGCCTCCACACTGTGCCTAATAGTTAGACAATGATAGAAATGCAGGGTTGTTAGACATTAATAGTCTGTACACTACTCTCACTGTTGTTGCTTTTAGAAGACAATGCACTTGAGTGTTTAAATTAGAAGAACATTGGAGTCATATATACAGGGTGCGGCTCAAAAAAATACACCCCTAGCAGATGCGTGATAACGCAGCCAAAAAATAAATATTTTTGCTTCATCATTTCAGGGATTGTAGCTGAGATAATTTGACACAAGTTCTGAAAATTTGACTTTAAAATCTGCTTCTATTCAAAAGTTACGAAACTTTTACCAAAAAAAGTTTTAAAATTGTTTTAACTAACACAGTGATGCCTGCAAATAGCATGTAAATGCCTGCTAATCTCCTAAATTCGTCGCTAAACTGGCAGGACCTATGTTGCCAGACTACCATACATGGGGGGGGGGTGATGCATATAAAGTTGGTTGAGGACTGCCAGAACGTTGCGCCGCCCGCATTCATCTTTCAACAAGACGGCGCACCAGCTCATGCTTCGCGCCAGTCGCAGGAATGGCTTCAGTGTTACTGCCCAGACTTCATCAACAAAGATGAATGGCCTCCGAACTCTCCAGATCTAAATCAGCTTGACTATCATGTCTGGGGACCGATCTTGAAAGGTACCGGACTCACGGGCCAACGCCAAAGGACAAGGCAGAACTAAAGACGGTACTGGAGGCGATCTGGACTGACCTGCCACAGGCATCAATCGATAAAGCTGTCCTTGCCTTTAGGAGAAGGCTCAAGGCCTACATCAGCGAAGACGGTGGCCACTTTGAACATCAGCTTTAGTAAGCCAGCGAAAATCGGCCCTTTTCAGGGCCACAAAATTATTCAAAGGGAATCAAAGTGCTCCGTTACTGAGACGCTATTTTGTAACGTCAAAAGCTCAAGCCGCTTTAACGCGTGGCTGATTTCATTTTTCATTTTTTTGTTCAAGAACTTTCATAACTTTTGAACACATTAATATTTTTGTTTGAAATTTGGGGACCTTGTGTCAAATTATCTTCGCTACAATCCCTGAAAAGATGAAGCAAAAATATTATTTTTTGGCTGAGTTATTGCGAATCAGCTAAGGGCGAATTTTTTTTGCCGCAGCCATTATATATATATTTGATATATATATATATTTGATTCGATTTTGTATCAAACAGCACAAAAAAGGACAAATCACGCGCGATACAAAATAGGCTAAAGCCACGGGTCCGTATGGGACGCTATATATGGCATCCGCATGGAAATCAACGTCATAGAAATCGACACAGTGACCAAGTATATAATACATCAAGATATATGTAGCCAGTGATTTGTCAACTCTTTTAATATTATAGTGTTTATATAGGGTAATAAAAGGCCATAGGCTCTAGGTGAAATATGAGCCAAGTTTTATCCAGTCTTCATTGAAGCTGAATAGTTAGCCTCTTGACCTCTTGTCTATTTATTTATGCTCATTTCATTACGCATCATAAATTTTTTTAAATCGCGAAAGTTAAAATTATTTTTAATTAAATATCTGACCTAGAAAGAAACGCCTTCCACTAGGATGAATATCCGCATAAATTATGTAAATCACTATCTGCGTTAATTACTGATTGGTGAGTGTGCTTTAATAGTTGTTTCAATATCGGAGCGCTGCACACTATTTGCTACTTACTTCTCAGTGTTCTGCCAACTGTCCTCCAACACATAATATTTTCTCTGCACTGGCTGGCATACATGTGATAGTGCTATATTTTTAGCATTTCTGTATGTTAGGCATGTGCGTGGAGTGGTTCTACATGTGTAGTTTAATTGAATATTATGCTTTAAATAGAAATAGTGGCCAGTTCTGCATTGGCTGACAAGCGTGTGATTGGCTGATATTTAAAAATTACGCCACAGCATTGGACGGTTGGGAACCAATCGGTTGACAAATATATTTTCATCTAAGTAGTATCTATGTCAAGGTTGCGGGCAAGGTCAAGTTTGAGGCCAAAGGTAAAATGAATTCGCTTGAAGTCATGTGACATAATTTTTACACAAAACAAAAGGAATGCATTTAATGAACGAGTGTAGAAGGATGTGAAATGATTTTCAACTTTTCGCGTAGAGCCGAGGCCTCCAGTTTTTTCCTTCTCCCTAACGTGACCCGGTGCCGTTTCAGAGAAAAAGTCGGAGCGTTTGGTCGCGCATGTCGCTGCGCAAGAAAAAGTCAGACTCACAGGTAGTGTAGCGCGTGCACCGCGAGCCTGTCTCTGTGCACCGGCATGCACATCGCTTGTGCATCGCTTTATGCATTGCTTTGTGCACCACTTTTGCTTGTGTTTATTGTTGCTGCACTGCTTCAGTGATTCCGCATGGTTGCACTGTAACACACACATGCGCTTAGTGCTTGTAACTGCTGCACATCTATACTAACCCTGCAGTATTAACGTGGCTATTGACATCCACTGACAGCACCCTTGTTTGACAGGAGTAACACACTTTAACTAATATTGCACCGCTGGTTATCGGTTTGTAGTTGGCTACCTGTTGCACCGCCTCTGCTCTCCTATAATAGTGCGCGCCTGCACCCTGGCTTGTGCCGCAGCTTCAAAGCTTGCTCTGCTTCTGTGCTATGATTGCAGGTTTGGGGTTTCTGTGTCAGCTCTGCTATATTGTGAGATACGATGTGGGGTTAGTGTGCGGTGACTGTTGGGCTTTTGAGTGAAACGCTTTGTGATTAGCTTGATATTGGGAGTGTTTATACTTGAGTTGTGAAGTGTTTTCTGCTAATCTATTGATGGCCCTCAATGCTTGGGACTGCGGGCCACTGTGGGCCGCTAGGCTGTTAAACGCTATCTGGAAATGGCTTTATTAAACCTCAATAGATTATTTTTCTCTATTGCCTGATTAGCTGTACATGTATAGCCTGGGTTAGATGTAACTGTGGGTCTGCTATAGCGTAGCGTAAGTCAATAGATTATGGTCTATTTTGTAAGTTTATTATGGATCATGCTGTAGACCAGAAGGTAATGACCGGATATATTCTGTGATTATTAATTAAGTACTATGTGATGCTGACTTTGAGTTAACCCGCTGTGACCAGTCGTTAACACGCATAAAGCTGTTTGTCAATAACAGCCATTACCCAGATTTTTCAACCTTCTAACGACCAGAACTATTTATTCCATTTATTCACTTTTTCTTTGGTCACGAATGTTCATTGCCACTATTGATTTGATAGATAAAGTATATATAATTTAAGGACCTATTAGCTCCACTGTATCGAAACCTTCCTTCATCCAAATTTACTTTAATGGCATTTGATAGTTTCACAGATTGAAGGTCTGCACTATGTTTTCAGGTACAAATTTGACAGTGTACCAATTATAGGAGTCAGTGATCAGACCTGACTCAAGTATTATAATCGCCTGGAGCCTACACGGGTCCTGTTACTCCTCTATATGGTAATGTGCTGACGACAACTCCATCATAAATAACAGTAGCTCACTGAGCTTTGATTCAGCGTTCGCTGCTCAAAACACCAGCACTGAGCTGAGTACACGTAGGCTGATTCAGATCGCTGTCGGTTTGATATTTGAACCCAGCTGTGTCTCCCACATATCATTCTCGATCTCTGATCTGATGCATCGAGTCGTCACTGTTGAGGTGGGGGGTGGGGGGGGCGATGCTATTTAGTTTAGCTGGTAGCGGTAATCTAGAATCTAGTGACAATTATTATATCGTAATACATTTAATTCTGATATAAATACTTCATTTTCCTGCTAGTGTACAGGCTAGCTTTGCATGCTAGTTTGCATCAGAATAATTTACATTGTGCTGAAACTATTGCTTTAATTGCCGTTTCAGATATATCTGTTCTGGACCACGCGCTACGCTGATGACTTAATATTTTCATTCTTTCTTTTCAGCTTATTTCTACCTTCGGCGCTTCACGGATGAAGTTTATAGCTTAGAGCTTCTATCACGCCTTTTTGTTCTTTTAATCGAATACATTTTATACATTTTTGCTATAAGGTGTAGTTGAAATTTCTGATGATTAAATGAGACATTTTTGCACTTTTATTCTGCTAATTGAGTATAAGGCAAGTGTTGCTATCGATGCCCTGTAGGTTAATGTAGACTGTAGACCAGTAGAGATATATGGAGCAGTCTGATAGCTTAAAACTTGTGTAACCTGTCAGTGGAACCAGGACAACATTCTGCTAATTGGTCTCTAGATCACAAAGTCTGTGTATTGCAAGGCTTTGGCTGATAAACCATTAGCTGAGAGGTTTGTGGTAACAATTAAAGCTTTTCTGTGGTGAAACATAATATGTAGAAGGGTTGAATGATATCCCAGCCAACTGTACACCCATTGGAGTTGATTTTGGAACAAATGTATGCTATACATGGTAATGCTGAAGTTGTGTCGACCAATTACAGCACGCGTGCTAGATAATACGTGTGAGCTGATTGGTTGCAGACGAGCAAGAGTGGTCATCACCACGCGATGCTCTACGTGACGGGGGACGCGCTGAGGGTCGTCGACGAAGTCAGCAAGGTACCCCCCCCTCATCATTCTCATCCACTAGTAGCAGAAAATATTGATTGTTGGTTTTTGGTAAATTGTTTTCTGAAGAAATTAATCTGTTGACATCAATGGTACAAAGTGCTGAGTTTTTATTGAAGCCTTTTTTGCAATCGATGTGATTATAGTTAGACTTTCTTTGCTGGGCTACTACTGTACATTCAAATGATACATTTATGTGCAGGGGCTGATAGTGGATCAGACAATAGAGAAGGTATCGTTCTGTGCGCCTGACCGCAACTATGAGAAGGGCTTCGCGTACATCTGTCGCGACGGGACGACGCGCCGATGGATGTGTCACGGCTTCCTCGCCACCAAGGAATCCGTGAGAGATTATCTGTCAAAATTAGTCATCGAGCCCTAACCCCACTAATAACATTGTAGTTTACTATCACTATCACTACTTTTCATTTGTAGCATCTATAGCTGGTTTTTGTATCGTTCGTTTGTCCTTTGAAACTCCACACCATGGCGCGCAAACTAAAAGATGACGTCGTGTCGCTCGGCGATCATTTACAAGTTGCCTGAATTAGAAAAAGACAAATCTAACCGCCTTTTGCCGTCTGTTATATTGGTGCCCGTGTTTTCGCACAGGTTGGACGTTTTACGCCCTGATAAGGACCTGCCTGAATTAGGAAGAGAAATTTTAGAAAATCATGCAAAATAATCGTTAATCAGGGCCTCCATATTGATGATAGTGCTTGCCCCTGGCCTGCAGGGGGAGCGGCTGAGTCACGCGGTGGGTTGTGCGTTCGCGATCTGTCTGGAGAAGAAGCAGCAGCGCGAGAAGGAGAAGGTGACGGTCATGTACAACGAGAACGGAACGAGTTTCACGCGCATGGGCTCCTTCCGACCCACGACCCTCACCGAGCGACTCACTGATCCCCAGAGCGCCATCGTCGCGGGTAGGGGTGCATGCAGCATCATAGCCCAACCATAACCCACCTGTAACCCAAACCTGTTAATTTTAGATAATTATCTTTCTACAATTTATTGATTATTTTCAATTTTTGAAGAAATGTTTCTTTCAGAGTCAATTTTTATGCGTAATTTTAATCTTGGCAGCAATTGTTCTGCGTACTCGTTTTTACAAAAACCGGCAGCCTTGCACCTGTCGCCCAGTACACAGCGTGTTTGGCCTGGATGAGGCCTGGATTAGAATAATGATATGATTTTAATTACGTAACAAAGGAGTCCTTTCTCAGTTGCTTTTAACCCCCCTCGTGTCTGCCCCTGTTGTGCTCAGACCCTGTCCCAGTGCGGAGGGCGGACAATGAGTTTGCGGTCCAGCGCCCCCACGCCCCCCAGGAGTTCATCGAGCGCCAGGGCTCCTTCAGGGGCTTTGACAAACTCTCCGACTCGTCACCCTTCAAACGAAACCTGTCGCTGCGCCAGAACGAGCTCCCGTCGACCATCCAGCGCCAGCAGCAGATGAGGGGGGGCGCCGGGGGGGGGCTGGTGGGCCCCCAGGGGCTCAACGAGTCCACTGTCTCGGCCGGTGAGTTGTTGTGGGATGTGGGGGGGTGAGTTTTGTAATGGGGGAATGATTGAGTGTGTAGAGGGTTGCTTGTGGATCATTGTTTAAAGATCATCGAATCACTACACACTGTTATGTCTTGTTTTGCTATGCTTGAAAAGAAAAACTAAAAAAACAACAACAATTTTATTTATTTATAAAAACAACAGATGCCATGTTGGTGTGTTGACAACTCGTGCGATGTGTGGTGTGTCTGCAGCGTTCAGCACTATCCTCGAGACAGCTGAGGAGACCCCCGACACTCTCGCCGACCAAATCTCCTCCCTCCGTCTCACTGGCAACCTTTCAACCATCTCCGGCAACCTGCCAGAGACCTCTGGCAATCGACCAATGACCTCTGGCAACCTGCCGCAGGCCACGGCAGCCTTTCCTACCACCACAGCGGCCTTCTCACCAACCGTTCAGCAGCAGCAGCAGCGAGTCTACGCAGCACCGGGGTCCTTCAATCAGCAGCTGCTGCTGCAGCAACAGCTTGCGCAGCAGCTGTTGCTGCTGCGCAACAACTGCGCGGATTTCATGCAAGGGGGCTCCCTTGAGACTTCCTTCTCATCCACGGCCAACTCGTTGTTTGCACAGCGTGAGTGCTCCCTTGTGCATCTTTCTTTCTTGCATCACAAAGCACTTTCAATTGTTTTTCATTGCAATGAATTGGTGTGCTGCCCAGTGCTCCCCGGACGCGTCATTAGAGGCGAATAAAGAAGGGAGTGTGGTTGTTTGCTTAGCCCCCTGGGCATTGAATCCGACTCCAATAGTCTGTGTTGCTGGAACTATGCGCAGCCCTTAGCCTCCAAATATACTGGATTATTGAACATTCAAAACTATGGTATCAAATCTGGTGATCAAATATCTGTATTCTCTTCTTATACTTCGAGATTTTAATTTGTTAATTTTTGATGATTTTCTTATAGAAGATATTTATTTCTGTTCGAAGATATTTATGCTTTCAGCTGTCACTAACATTAATGAACTTCTCAATTAATGCTGCAGAGCCCCCCTCATCAAACATTCCGTCCGGCGCCGCCTCTGGGGGTGCGGTGGTCATCCCTAGCAACCCCTGGGGGCCTGCACTCCCCCCCCAACCCCCCCTCGGGTCCCCCACTGGGCGCCGTGCCCCCCCAGGGGCAGGCGGGGTCTCTGACGCTGAATCCTGGCTCAATTCAACGGCGAATTTCATCGATCCATTTGCGGGGGTCCCCCCCGTGGTTGCAGGGGGGGGCCACCGCCCCCGCGGCACCTCAACCAGTGGCGGTGGAGGCGGGGGCTTGACCCCGGACCCCTTCAGCGGAGCTGCCACGCCCAGTGTGGGTTGGGATCCGTTTGCGGACGGTGGCAGAGGGGTGGGGGGGCATCAGACAGCAGTGGCCGCAGTGGTTCACAGTCCCCCTGTGATGCTATCGCCCTCAGGGGTTGCTAACGGGGGGCGCGCCGCTTGGCAACCGGTTGATACGGCGACGGTTGATCCGTTTGACTCTGTGTGGGCGGCCAAGGGGGCGGCTGGAGGGGCGGCGTTGCCGGCGGCAACTGTGAATCCATTCCAGCTAGGGGCCGCCTCGACGACAGCCAATCAGGCGTCGGCGTCGTTCTACGCGGGATCTAATCAGCAGCCAGCTTTTCAGGTCAAGATTTGAGGGCAAATGACGGTCGAGAAGCAAGCGTTATTATTTTGAGCTGATGTCACGGTGACCTAGATTATGTGACCAATGGGCTGTGAGAACACTGTATTTTAGGAGTCGATTAAGATACGCGTGCTGTGTTGTGATTGGGTGAACATATAAAATTGCAGAGCAATGGTTGGTTGACATCCTGATTGCTAGACAGTGATGAAGATATGATTCGCTGTGTGTGGGAGTTAGTTATATTTAGTTTCTGTTTGTGAAGCGTGCATGTAGGGTTGCGGAAGGTTCCAGGGGTCGGCCCCTAGTGGCTGGGAACAGTGAGACTGATTGTTGTGAATTCATTGCACGCGCATCTTGGACTCACAGTGGCTTGAGCGAGAGTTGAGATCTACATTAAGATTATGTTGCAGACCGTCCAATCAGGACGCTTGAACCTTATTTTGATCTTGATTTCAGTGATGATTTGTATGAGCCGATTGGTCAGTCTGACACTTGACGACAGTGCTTAACTCCGCTCATGGCGTGCATGCTACCAAGGCCCAGCCGTTCAATAGAGAGTTATTTGAATGATCCGCGATTTGTGCTTTTATCTGATCGTGTCGTGATGTCACATCTGTTCAGTTACGATTTAAAATCAAAGACTATTGAACAGCCGGGCCTTAGTGTGTAACACAGGGCGACCTTGTGAGGCCTTCGTTAGAATGCTGTTCTTAGAATTATCTGTTGAGGCAAACGATCGGTGATCTTTGAATCATTACTAGCGGTCAACCCTCTGCGAACCAGGGAATAAAGAATCGGTTTGTAGCTCAGAGCTCCCGGGATGGGTTGTAAGGGGCGGCTAAAAAAGAGGAAATGGTTCTTTGTTTGGCCTCGAGTCTTTGAATCGGACCGTAAGGGTTGTTTCTACACATGGTCCTGATGCTCCGCCCCCAAAAAAAATAATTTATTTGAATAGGAAATAGAGATCAGTGCGCTACGAAACTTGGATGATTAATTGTAGATGGAGTGATGTTAGTTTAAAAGATTAGTTATTGACATTCCATGCGGGTAGTGTAGCGCTGTGTGTAGATAAACATCAGGATTGATCAATCTTGATCAAAATTGATCAAGCGTGATCAATTTGATTTTGAATCGCAACAAACATAGTTACACAAGATGGTTCAGACATTTCTATTTAAACTGTGTTGGGAATCCATGTGTAGTGCTTTGTGTACTAACTACTTATGGTATGATCATAGCTTTGAGTCCATTGCAGAGTCAGATTACACTTTAGGGTTGGTTGAAGACTGCTGTTAAACAAATATTTCATTCATCCCTTTTATATTTTCTAAGTTATTATCTTAAGGTCACTTGATGTAAATAGAACTATGATGCAATCGACGACTAGATTCAGCTATGGGTGTGACTCGGTTTAATTTTGTTTGGATATCATCGTATCGTGCTGTTTAGTTCTTATTTGCGTTCTTTATAATGTATTCGGCGCCTGCGTTATAACTTTTTGTTTGTCTGCTAACGTAATCGCTTTTATTTGTGCGTCACCGTTAATCGCTGGGTCCATTTTGTACTACGTGCGCAGTTGCCTCCATTTCTGTTGCCTAGTTTTACCGTCGTCGGCGTTTGGATTTATAATAGTTGCGTTCAAATGTGTAATAGTTGCGTACAATTTTATTATTGGCCGTCAGTGAGTGTTCGCTAGCTGCCGTCATGCAGTGTCGTGTAGCCAATGGGCCTTGTCTCTGATTGCCTTGCTCTATAACCACATCGATGGAATTACCGGGGTTGTGAATTTTCTTTTCGCTTTTCAGGCATGCTCTTATTCAAATATACATGCGTGAGTGGTAATACTGCTTGGAATCGATTAGGTTTAAGATTATCGCTTTATATCGCTATCGATGCATCCTATAAAACTTTGCGAAGCTTGTGTAACGCGAATATTTACCTAATCGTTTCATAACAATGTCTGGTGTCTGTTAATATTGAATAGTTGATTTAATCTGACTTTAGTGATTTTGTTTGCAAACTCGCTAGTTTATAATAGAAGAATTTGGGATATAATCTTTAAATAAACCGCCTCAATTGTCATTTCAAATTATTTTTATGATGGAGTGTAGCCTGCAGCAGGAGCTGTGGATTTTACTGTTTGGTTTGCGTTTTAGATATCTTTTAGTTCGATTCGAGGGGATAGATTCTGGAGTCATCAGCAAACACGTTTAGCTTACGATTGTTTGTTGATGAACGGAACGCGCGATTGAACGATGGAATAGAATTCTATCGAAAGTTAGGTAACTGCTTTCTTGCTGCCAGCTCCACGCGTAGGAAGGCTCGATTGGAGTTGAGATAGCCGTCCATTCTGCGTTATCGTCTATCCTGCATATACTTGTGACGCGCATCGAGGGTTGCAGTGCTGAACGAGACCGGAGTTTGGTTTTTAGTGACACGGTTGATTTATTGGCTTATATCAGACATTCATATCGTCATTAAATTAATATCGGAAGTTTGCATGCGTGGCAGAGATTTGAGTTACAATTATGAGATCAGGGTTATGATGATTGGTTGGCTAATTTATTTACTTTTAATTGTTTGACGCTAAGTCGGGCTATCGGCGGTTATCTAATTAAAATTGATTATTTTGACTTATTTATTGCAATGTTGTCAGAAATAGAGCGATGATCATTGCTACTTTAGTGACCTACAATGATTTCTGCGGTTTATGTGTTACAGACGCACCACTGCCTCTGTACTGTGTGCTCTAAGTGTAGTGGGTCCAGATGTGTCTTGAGTGCGCTATGGTGTGTGACATCTTGTGATGTAACTCTCTGTTTCGACCACAGTGTAGGCAATGTGACCAGAGTTAGCGGTAGTACAGTGATGATATTTGGACAAGGCTAATTCATTTCATTTAACACACGATGCAACCGAGGCAGTACACAAAACATGATTTTTGGTATCTGTATCTTTCAGAATTTGCATTTTATGACGATCGTTTCTTGTGAATCGTTGTAATGTAATCGTACTGATTTGTAGTTTTTGCATCATAATCAGTGTTACCAATGAGTGGCCATTAAACATTGCGCGAGTGAGAGCGCTTTAACGGCTGAGAGTAACATTGTTCCATCTCAACGATATGACGATAACAAAAGGTTGAAAATAGGAGTTCGGATTAGTTTGAATTCCAAACAGCGGTTGATTATAGAGCGATGTTGCTCTCTGATGACTGTTTATTGCTGTGGTTTTTTTATATGGATACGTAACGCGTAACCACGCGCTACAAATGTTTTAATTATGCTAACAAACATTATGGCATCGTAAAAACCTTAGCTTGCTCTCTAAGATGGTTTCTATGTGTAATTGTATATTATGTTGAATTAAAAGCAAATCCCAAAAGTTATGCGTTGTAGCCTCTTCGGTGTAGTGGAGACCAAAATATGTCGATAAGCAAGTACTGCGACACATTGGTCCAATGATAAGCGCCCACAGATCGCTTTGGACGCCATTTTGTAGTTTGTGCCCGCCCGTGTCTAATGCTTTAGCCTATAGCGTGAAGCAATATTGTCAACAAAC
>JAQIWG010005835.1:0-14030 GCA_034695025.1 Chamaedrilus cognettii | reverse complement strand
TTTTTATTCCCCCCCCCCCCCCATTAACGAATCCTGGATCCGCCCCTAGGCGCTGGGCGGTGGGCACGCTTTCTAAATCAGCGCGTAATTCCGTCCGGACGTCACTGACGATGTTATCGGTCGAAAATCCAGCGTCCAGGGACTCAAGCCGTTTCCATGCAGCTCACTGGGATTGGACCAACTGCATGGAAGGAAAAGATACGCGGAACGAAGCCACGTGAATAAGAGGCGATTTTGATAAGACTAAATCCCTTTATCGTTTAATAGAGCAATGACGCGAAGCTTCATCAGAGCAAGCTTTAATGTAAATATTTTCTGCATTGTGACGTAATCGTCTTACTGAAAATTGTCTATAACCGTGGATCGCTTTAATTGCGTTGATCGAATCGAGGATATTTGTGGACACTAAGTCTTCACTGACAGTTTTTATTGAGAATTAATGGGTATGTGGGTATGCATTGCCAAAGTAAAGTTTTAATTTTGAGCCTTTATGGTGTTATTTATTATTATTAGCTGATATAGGCCTACCTGTTCGACACCTTAAGATGCGAACGTCCCATTATCATAAGAGTATCGTATACAAAAGACCTCAATACTTAGGCTACCAGCCACTGCCCGTGCCCCGCAAGCCCTTCTCGCGCCCATAAGACCCGGAGCCCTTTTATCAGAGCCCATTAGACCCGAAGCCCTTTTATCAGAGCCCATTAGACCCGTAGCCCTTGAAGAAAAAAGGCTGAAAATAATTGCTGCGAGACCAAGAACTCTAAGCTTGGTGTCACAGTGTTGTTCCCATGGCAAGCACCAGCTACAATTTCAAAAGCCACCCCGCACGCATTCAACACTCGATCCACGCCATTAGCTTCCGCTGCAAATTCTGAGACGTGGGCTTAGTGGCCTATGTATGGGTGCCCGCACATTGATGCAAGGGGGCGCAGTTGCATCTCCCTGCATGGGAAGGCCCCCACCCACCCCCTGTCCACTCCACCCCTGCGCACTCGCTGGCCGTTGCGAGATTGGTTTTCCCAGTTAGCGGGGGCTGAATTGTCAAAAAATATCTGTCAGCGCTACCATAGAGAGCTACTTTTGGCCCCAACCAATGAGGGTTTACAGGGACAGCAATCAGCAATCAGCCATCAGCCACGAACAAAAATTGAATAGTTAGATGACTTGGTTTTTGTCACCTCACAAATTCTTATCCGACTTTTGATGGAACGACATAATTTCGTCTCAGTTTTACTTGCATATAGATCTATCTGTATTATGGTTTGAACAAATAAATGCAAGCTGAGTGCGAACGTTTGGGATTTAAAAACAAAAATTGGATCATAATCGGAATGTCATTGCACTTCTTCTTCTAATTTTTTAATTTCTTCGATCAAGAATTGAAAGAATACTTGAAATTTATCCAGAATAAGCCCTACTAGCAATCAGCTTAGACGAATTTTGCATACAGAGGCTTTGAAAACAAGGACACCACGTGTCGTGTTATCTCGTATAGCTTAATTGCGTTTAACTTCTCAGGTCTATATGCATATGTAGCTTGTGAAATTATGAGTGGAAAGTGGAAACTAAAGCTGCATGCATGTGCAATGTGCAATGTGCATGTAGGCTTTTGCACGCTTACAGTGAATGCAGAAGCAAAATGTACAACTTGCTGTACAATATTGCGCAATAGACTATGTCGTACAGTACACATGCAATAAACAATGTAGATACAGTGTGAAGTAATGAAGGCACTTCACACTATGGGCCTGCAAGTACATAATACATCCAAGGATTTTAATCTAAAGTAGAACGAATATAATATATTCGTTCTACTTTAGATTAAAATTATAAAATATTTAGATGAAAATCCAAGGATTTTAATCTAAATAATTTTATAGTTTTAATCCTTGGATTTTAATCTAAATAATTTTCTAATTTTAATCTAAACTAGAACGAATATATTATCTTCGTTCTACTTTAGATTAAAACCCTTAGATGTATTATATACTTGAAGGCCCATAGTGTGAAGTGCCTTCATTACTTCACACTGTATCTACATTGTTTATTGCAGGTGTACTGTAAGACATAGTCTATTACTCAATATTGTACAGCAAGTTGTACATTTTGCGTCTGCATTCACTGTAAACGTGCAAAAGCCTACATGCACATTGCACATTGCACTTGCATGCAGCCTTAGTTTTCACTTTCCAGTTATAATTTCATAAGCTACATATGCATTGGTCTCATGATAGAATTCAATTTTTATTGCATATTAAGCAATAACAATTGAAATCTATCTTGAGACCAATGCATTTGTTATGTCAATGTATGTGTATGTATGTATGTACGTATGTATGTATATTGCACTTTTAACGCACCAAAAATATGTCATGCAAACGGAGCTGGAAAAACATCATTTGCTTGAATCGTAGGTGCGGGAGAAGTGCAGCAGACTGCATGCAGAAAACGGATTTGAAAAAATGAGTTTTAAGCCTGGATTTAAAGGAGAAGAGGGACTTAGACGATCTGATGTCCTCCGGCAGATGGTTCCACAATGTCAATTCCATGTCAATGGAATCAATCACAATGTCAATTCCATGTCAAGCCTTTTATCGCGCACTAGAATATTTATTAATCGAATTCTTATAAGCGATTTCTAAATTGCTGCGGACAAGTTTAATAGCCTAAAAATTGTCAGTAACGACAATACTTAGTTTTATATGGCATCGGTCGAAAATATGACATCGCGAAAATTCTGCGCAACTTGAGCGCGTTCTGAGTGTGTCGCACTTTGCGCTGATTGTTCAGCGTTACAGACGCGTCTCAGTGATCAGTGAGTTATATGTACTGCTGTGTTAGTAATAACATAAATCTACTTTGAATTTAATGCATTTCATGACGAATTTTTTTCGTGTTTCGTAACCGCTCAATTTTATGCAGTGTTTTTGCAGCTCCCCGGCCCAACGCTACTGCGTGCATTATTACAATCCTACATCGATTGCAGGCTACATGGATGGCTACAGAAAGTTGAGGCTAGGGACTCCACAACCTGACGCCAAGATTACTTGATGTCCGGATGAGGTGTTAGGGTCACTTTCAACCATGCATGTTTTGCATGCAATTTTGCATGCAACCGTGTTAAAGCGAACGGACGACCGTTGTTATGACAACGATTTTCTTAACTGGGTTTTATGCACGACTTGTTCCTTAACTGGATTTCATGCACGGCTTGTTCCTTAACTGGGTTTCATGCACGGCTTGCATGAAACCCAGTTAAGGTCATTTTACATTGTCATTTTCTTAACATGGTTGCATGCAAAATTGCATGCAAAATATATGCATCATTGAAGGAAGCCTTACTTCAGTAGCAGAGTTTCCTTTCCGAATAGAGCTTGCGAGCGGGGGGGGGGGGGAGGGGATGGGAGGGGGAGGTGCTGACGAAGACTTTTTCCTATCGTGCAGAACTGAACTCGCAACCGAGGCGAAGGGGAGGGGAAACATTATAGATGCCGATCATGGAAAGTTAGGGACGCCAATCATAAAACTGTCGCCCCAAACACAAAATTTGGGACGCGAATACTACACTTAAGCCTTGCCAAGCCCTATTAAATTATCCAAAAAAACTGACCAAGCCAACATGCCGCCGAGTCTTCCACCGCATGGAGGCGCGTGGCGTCATTTGGCCTCCACGTCCTTTGACGTCCTTTCACGTACAACCGCCATTGGTAGGCTGTTGTATCGCACCTGTCAGAATGCTGTTGTGACGGCATTGTTCAGGCAGCCACTGCTTACATTCAATGGACTATGCCTACAGTGGAACTGCCAGATTTTCATCGTTCAAATAAGGGACACAAAATATTCAGCATGCGTGATTCAATTTTACCTCTACCTTGCATACTGTACACATCACTTGCTTTTCACTACATAACATCATTTAGTGCAACGAAATTGAGTCTCGCGATTGACGCTCTACTGTAACCAGATCTCCAGTCAAGTATGAACGATTTGTGCCTCCAGGATCAAGCTATTAGATAATGATTATTTAGAACTTTGCTGCTCAGATCTTTCAAAAAAAGACTGTTTTGTTGTAATCAGATGGTGAAAATTTAGTCCTGGCCCAAATAAGAGACGATTCGCGTTCCACATGCCCTTCATAAGGAACAAGGGACAAAATGGCCTCAAATCAGTGGCGTTCCTTAAAATAAGGGACGTCTGGCAACCCTAGCTATACAACAATCCTTGTTGACGATGCTGCTTCTGTTGCAGCACAATGTCAAGCTACAACTGTATGCAGCAACGTTAGCCTAGGCTGTTGGGTGTCTACTGTTGTGAAAGCTTTGTTCTTGAATGTATTGTACGTATGCAATTTAATTTTCAAATACAGTAGATTCAGTGAAGCACAATTGTCAATAGAGTACAATCAACTGCAGCACAATATGGACAAAACATCAATGCAAGCACAAAGTACAATGTGTTCGAAAAGATAAACAAGGACCTTAGTTACCAGCCAACATGTTAATAAGCCATGTAAATGCTTGAAATATAATATTCGCGTGAAAACAAGTCCCAGTAGCTGACCTATACTCCGTGCTGTTGTCATTAATGCGAGTTTTGTTGGGCCACGGTACACTTCTCTATCTCCATAATTAATCTTAACTTGAAATTGTAGCCTATTCTTACCGACGCCGGTGACACCGGTGTGACACCGGACGTGAAAAATTTGAATAAGGCGGCAACGCAAACAGTCTTATATCGGTATTCACCATTGCGAGTTAACCTCGAGTTGGTCAATCCACGAGTTGAGCGTGACCGTTGACAATCTCCTATGCCCGGCGTGACGTCACTCAATCCGCCGATTGAGTCAACTCGATGTTAACTCGCAATGGTGAATACCAATATTATTCCAGTTAGTGGCCAACTGGTCATAATCCGCGGACTTCTAATTCTGACACGACTGGTTTTATAAATACGCGCCAACTGCGAAGTGTGTCGCATGCCTCCCATGCAGTGTGATAGCAAGAACCCATGCAGTGCGTGCATGCATCCCTGCAGTGTATGACATGCGTCCATGCAGCATGTAGCATGCATGCATGCAGTGACCCTGTAGCGTTACAAGCTAAACAATGCATGGCTTCACAAGCAATAGTCGCCGCGTTAAGCCCCAACAGCAGCAGAAGCAGCAGCAGCAGCAGCAGCAGCAGCAGCAGCAGCAGCAGCTACTGTTGCACAACGTCGACAGGTGCAGCGCGTATTTCACTTAGCTCCCGTCACATGTCAGCGCACCGCGGTGGACCGTCAGCTTACGCGGTCTTCGTTGAGCTGCGATCAAACAAATCTCTTTCCGCCAAGAGCCGCTGCGAATCGCGGTGATACTTTAGTTCGAAAACCATTTTAGTTTTAGTTGATTTTAGTTCGAGATCCGGAATTGTAGGCTATTTAAGTTCAGCTTTCATTGTCCCTCGGTGGCGGACCACGCAATGCGTTTAATTTAGTTCGGGTAATAATTTTCGACATCATTTATGACTAGCATTCATTTTTGGTATCGTTATCGATAGTAAAAATATACAGTTATGTTAGAAACCCTTTTAGTTTTAGTTTAACAATAACAACAATGACAGTTCGTGATCTATCGTTCTCGTTTTAGTTCAGTTTTCGTTATCGTTATCGTTTACTAAAATGTCACTGCAATCCCTTTGCCCTCGAGACACATTTCAGCTATCCTCGGTCTCACGACGACCCGTCTAATAGTCCGCAGTCCCGGACTGTCGGTCTTGCTAATACCCGTCAAATAGTCCGCAGTCTAGGACCGTCGGTCGCCCAACGACCCGTCAATAGTCCGCAGTCTAGGACCGTCGGTCGCCCAACGACCCGTCAATAGTCGGCAGTCTAGGACCGTTGCACTACGACGCGTCAAATAGTCCGCAGTCTAGGACCGTCGGTCGCCCAACGACCCGTCAATAGTCCGCAGTCTAGGACCGTTGCACTACGACGCGTCAAATAGTCCGCAGTCTAGGACCGTCGGTCGCCCAACGACCCGTCAATAGTCCGCAGTCTAGGACCGTTGCACTACGACGCGTCAAATAGTCCGCAGTTTAGGACCGTCGGTCGCCCAACGACCCGTCAAATAGTCCGCAGTCCGCGAGCGTCGCTGGCGCGCTGAGATAAAATGTTGTTTTCACGATCAATCGCCGCGCGATCAAAGCTTTGAACTCGCTGCGTCGTCGATGACGATTGGATCTCGGAACGGTTATCGATGAAGGGACTCTAGAAGTAGGCCCGACATTCACGCCGCCGCTGCTACTGCCGCAGATAACAGCGAAATTTATATCTTGGAAAGCACCATTAGCGTTTGTAATTACGCATCGGAATGATAATAGAGCTTGACGTGGCATAGGATTATCAATGAATGAGGTCAAGGGTTTGCTCAAGATATTTTCCGCACAGGACAGATTGACGTATCAAGGGCGGGGGGGTGTGCTGTATGGGGACATACCATTCTAATGTGGCAAATGTTTTGCTTACGTCGTGATTACACCCAAATGTTATTTGGTCCCTAAAATGGCTTTTGAAAGTTATAAATGGTCCCCTCTCACTCTTGTACTTGTGATTGCAGAAATTTGAACGATTTGAGATATTTGAACACAGAAGAGGAAAAAGATTTATCAGCCGTGTCGATCTTCCACGTTCCTGAGCTCAATAATCGGACTGGAAAATTATCATTCACTCTCTCACCCCCTCTCCCACGCGCCGAGTTATTCTGTAGGATGCTTTGTTCTACACATTTGTCCTCCCCCCCTCCCCCCCATCAGTATGAAACCTGGATCCGTCTCTGATAAGACACTGAAACAATATGTCAATACTGATTGGCCACAGACATAGGCTTAGATAATGAAATCTTAGATCTGATATTATCGTACTGCTCAGGCCTACCATGACAATTTGTAATCAAATAGAGACATAGCGAGGGATTAAACATGCCGGATGATCGAAAGAACTCGCATGTTAGCAGATTATCTGAATGCTTCGATATCAGATTATAAGATGTTAGTGTTACGCTCTTTTCTTAGTTCGAAAATCATATCAGCGCGTGATGAGGCAATTGAGCTAGAACGTCGTTTAAAAACTTTGAACTAAAACCGAGACGTTTATTCCCTCTATACCCTGAGATCAAGTCTCTTATACCCTGAGATCAAGTCGCAAGGACATGCGACAGTTGCACAGCTACAAGGATTTTAATTTCAAGCTTTCTTAATCAGTAAATTAATTGCTTTGTTTGTTTTACGCCAGCAGAAAATGTAAACCAGTTTAGCGGCCATCGCGACGTTAGTTAACGCTCGCACACGACGGTAAACCGGCCGCAAAATGGCCGCGAGCTTGCTGCGCGTAGGAATATCAAAGCTGCACTTCTTTCTCTGGTGTGTCATCAACACCGCGCCGCCTACCGATTCGCTAAAGAACAGAACCCCGGGCAAGGACAAGGCCATCATCCTCCACGGCAACATCACGCTCGGAGGCCTCTTCCCCATGCACGAAATGGGAATAGGTGGCGACATCTGCGGCGCCATCAAGGAGGAGAAGGGAATCCAGCGAGTGGAGGCGATGCTCTACGCCTTGGACCTCATCAACAAGGACAGCACCCTTCTGCCTGGGATCACGCTGGGCGCCCACATCCTCGACACTTGCCTGAGGGACACGTACGCGCTCGAGCAGTCTCTCGAGTTCATCAAGCCTTACATGAGCTCGATGGACGGACAGGAGTATCAGTGCAGTGATGGGGGACCGCCCCGCATGGTGTACCAGCTCCAGCAGGTGGCGGGGGTGATCGGGGCCTCGGCCAGTCCCGTGTCGATCATGGTAGCGAACATGTTGCGGCTCTTCAAGGTGAGTCACATGCGTTGAAAAATTCGTAGGCGCCAGGTTTCTTTTTGGAGTACCGGTGACACCGGCGCCAAAATGCACCAAAAAATATTTTTTATTACAAATGGAACATGTAAAATACGTAGAAATATATCAACGCAGTGAAGGAGCGCAAATTAACAGTGCATTAGCCTGTGTTAGCGCTGCCGCCTGCAGCTAATAAGACTTAGCGTTCCTTTACACGCTGTATATTTTGCATGAAGTTTTACATGTAATTTTACATGCAACCATAAAATTACAATGTAAAATATGCGTCGTGGAAAGGAGGTTTTAGTGACGAATATGAAATGCATGCCAGTTTATGTCATCACCTTCACAAGATGCTAAGGCAAAATGATACGCTGGACCGGTGCCCTGGAGAACACAGGGGCACTTGCTCCGCTGCCCCTGTGAGGTCGGAGAGACGGAGTCTATACGCATGTACGTTGTATAATGTTATTGTATATATTATTCTTAAATTTTTACATGATGCAAAAATACTTCAATTCACCGGTTAAAATACTATTTGCCTTGTGTCTGGCGTGAAATTCTTTAACAAGCCACGTTTTCTGGGGGCATTCCCACTCATATTTGTCCTTGGGGGGCATTTGCTCCTCTGCCCCCCACCCCCGTGCAACCATGGTCTGAAAGTTGAAGGGGTCGGGGGTCCAGGGGGTCCCGGCCTTTCGAACGGTCTACAGCTCACGAGCGAGGGGGGGTGCTGACCGAAATAAAAAATAATAATTTAAAGCGCAAACTGCTTACAAAACCAATCCAGTGACAAGATTTGGTAATATTTGCAATGAACCGACCTCCTAAACCTAAAAAATAAGGAAGTATTCCTAAAAGTTGGGGAGGTCATCCCAAAAGTTGAGATTATTATGACCCCCCCCAATCCCCCTGCGCCTAAGAGTTGGGAGGGGTCATCTCAAAAGTTTGGGGGGTCATAACCCCCCCGACCCCTCCTGTGGTTACGCCCTTGCTCCCGTGCCGGCGCCCCTGTCTGCAGTACTGCAACGTACTAAATTTAACCCCCGAGTAGCGCAACCATGCCCGTGTCATAGGCCTACCTTGCATCAATCGAATAGGGCAACGTGTTGATCCAATAGGGCAGCAGCGCGTTGAATGTCGTTGATCCACGAACCATTTTAACGGCATTGCAAATAACGCATTGCGAGGTGAAACAATAACTATTCCATTGAAGCGCGTTGTATTTCGTTTAAGTGCAATTGTTATCGAAAATCAAATAATTCCGCGAGGTGAGGGATTATGATGAGCAGTGAGCGTATTTTATTTTCAGTGCAACGTTCCGTGGTTGCCAATCTAGCGAGAATAGCGTGATGTTCACCAGAGCTAAGTGCTGTCAAATAAAATTCACTGACTTTTTGACTTAATTATTGCTTAATTTTTGACATCGTTATTGAAACCGTCGGTAACGAGTTTGACTACTATGTAGGTGCCTCTTGAAAGTCACAGACTAGCCTATATACTTTAGCAGAATATATAATGCAGTAGAATAAGTAGGCCTAACCAAGGCGACTTTGACATTTACATGCTATTACAGAAAAGCGTTAGGCCCAAAATCTTTTTAAAAGTGAATGTATTATTCCAATTTCAACGTGGAGTAGACTATCACTATTCTATAGAAACTATTATCTGGTCTGAAAGATTCGAGTAAAATATTCATTTGCAATATTGTGCCCCTGCAATTGAACATGATTGTTTGATGATTGATGATGCTACCGTACGTCATACGCGTATGCAATTTTACTAATTATCGTGGTGGGTTGGCCAAGCTATCTAATTTATGAACGCTTATTACAAACCTAAATTATATTTTCCGGCAATATTTATAAAAATGACAGGTATAAATGACCGAGTATGGCAATTTATCAATTGTGAATTGCGCGAACTCCTGCTCCTATATTGTACGACTGTAGCAGCTGCGTTGTCCGTAATTGCCCCCTGACACAATATTCCAGGGGCCTCATTTAGGTACGTTTCTTAAATTTTTCTGAAATCTCATCCTAACTGAAATTTAAAACAAATAAAATCCAATCGCCGACCGCTGTGATGTCACCGTACGGTTCGCGCGCGGCTGAGCGGAGATTCCAATAAAAAAGATAAGATTTTCATAAGATTGTCTTAAGACAATCTTAATCTCTTCCTGAATGAGGTCTGGATTGTGGCATCTAAGCGAAGCAGTTATAGTGGACGCATACTGCGTACCACGAACACATCATGAGCACATCATCACGATATCGCACGAAAATACTTTAACTGGCGGACCGCCTGTGTGCACTCGCGGTCATGATAGCGTTATATTTTGACCTTGAAAGCGCGGTCACAGTCACGACGATCATAGAACACGAAAATATCATTTCCCGGAGCGATTTTCTTCACGAACGCCAGTGTGCACAGCTTCAGATAAAGGCATACTATCATTCAGACGGTCATGGTTAAAATGTATTCGTGATGTGGTGGTAACGTGCTCGTTTTGTGTTCATGATGTCTAGTGTGCTTCGGATATTTCTGTCGTAAAACATTTCAGTTGCCAAACGTTTCATTTGCGGGTTGGGGCTCTATACCTTTATACTCTTCTCGTTAGCCACCTTGTTCTGTAACCCCTGCAGGCCGCGGAACAAAGAACTGGCTTGCAGAACAGAGCTCTCCCGGCGAACTGTTATAGTTTTTGTTACTAGACACGGTCCATAAAATACAAGCCCCTTTAAAGACGGGATTGGGATTGCTCAAAATGTGACTTCATAGAGGAAGTGAGCGTTTGTCGCTATCACCGCCTTTTGAAGAAAAATGGCGGTTTTTTGTAATGGGCGATAACGATTAACGAACGCCTGGGTTAGTGACTCGTACTAATATGCACCATTGAGAGTAAATCTAGAGTAAAGCCCGATACCCACTAAGCATGATTGGAACATGATTAGAACACGACGAGACCATCCAAATAAATTTTGATCATAAAAGTCTGAATGATTTCATGAAATTCAGTGAAGCAGTGCACACTAGCAGTTACGGTGAAAATAGATTCCTACAACATGATGTTTTCATGTTCTAGCATGATGGCGAATATTTTCACCGTCACCGCGTGAATGAACATGTCGATTCAGACAGTGATTTTTTCATCGTCACCGCCGAATGAAATGTTTGCAAATCAGTGGACCTGTGCACACTAGCGATTTCGTGACGACAAATCTTGTTGAACCCGACCTCAATTAGATGTGTCTAGCCAATCAAGTCGGCAACGAGTATTAATTCAGACCAATCACCCGCGCCCGCGCGCTAGCGCGCTGCGCCGCTCTAATGTTGAATTATAGGACAAATTATAACGTGACCGTCATCGCCAGTGTGCACACCCCGTCAGCCGGTTGATATATTTTCTTTACATGGTCTCGTCACGTTCTAATCATGGTCTGATCATCTCTGTGGGTGCCGGGCAACACGCTTACTTAGCCTATATTGCTTACTTGACCTAATTGACCGCCTAATAACCTAATAACCTAATAACCTAATAACCTAATAACCTAATAACCTAATAACCCAATAACCTAATAACCTAATAACCTAATAACCTAATAACCTAATAAACTAATAACCTAATAACCTAATAACCTAATAACCTAATAACCTATTAACCTAATAACCTAATAACCTAATAACCTAATAACCTAATAATCTAATAACCTAATAAACTAATAACCTAATAACCTAATAACCTAATAACCTAATAACCTAATAACCTAATAATCTAATAACCTAATAACTTAATGACTTAATAACCTAATAACCTAACATAATTATTGAATCGCAAGCGATAGAGTAAACAATAATAATATTGCTGAAAACCATTAATAGCAATCATAAAATTGATCATTACTAAAGAAAGCAAACTTAGAACCAACTAAACAAATTATCGGCAAATACTGTTTCATATTTCAAAAGCGGATTAGCGTGATCAGCCCTACGAAGAAAAACCGACAAAATTGGTGCAAATAAAGCGAATTACGCAATTGAAATGAAATATTCATAAACGCTTGCTATACTAGTATTGGTTTGCACATCGGCGGATAAGCCTAAAATCGGCTCAATCGCCGTATTTTCTGCTTAAAATATGAAGTTGTATATTTGTGCCTGTATTTTATTCAGAAGCTCACAGCGTAATACACACCAAGTAAGCCATAGACCAACAATTATGAGCAGTCATAGTCACAAAGAAAAATATACTGTGGTTCGAAAGGAACAGCAGAGTTCATAAAACTAATACTAGTATGATACTGATTATTGCACGCGCCGACAATACTAACAACACGACGTCAAGCGCTGTGCCTATCAATGGCCCCATGTCACTAAGTCTTTGATTAGCAGATATATCCGACGATTGAAACTTATGTCCGGTAGCACGTTTGTGCGTCCGGGGTTCAATCCCCGCTCTAGCTATACGGAAAATAATTAAATTTCTCGGCTTGTAAAAGTCTTCGAACCAGAGCGGGACTATAAACGGGTCTGGTGTCGTTGGTAGCGCAAATCGGCTGCCAGCGGCGAGCGGAGGGTGAAAATCCCTTAGGCATCGCTCTAAAACAAATACGCTGACAAGATTCACGCACAAAGGCTTACCATCTATGTTATGAGAGCGTCTATAAACAACACAAAAAGAACAAAAACAACACGGTGAAGCACTGCGCATGCATACGTTGGAGCAGCGAAAAGACGAGGATTAAAATCAACGTCATTCGTCAAGAGATCTTTGACCGTGCCTCACGCCACGTTAAAGAAGAGTGACTCCGCGTAAAGCATTTACGAGTGACGTCTTTCGCCGTAGTACTTTGGTGTTCTAGCTGCAGAGTGATCATCCGGTTCAGGGCTTCCGTCAACCAGCGTCGAGCTGGTTGACAGAAAATTAGTCTCAGACGACAAAAAGTCAACCCCCGGGGTCACGCGGCGCCTAAAAATTGCACCCCGGCTTCACGAGACGCCAGTTTACATGTATACTAGTTCCCTCGTCGCTGCGACGCCAGAAAATAAAGACAGTGACGTTTACGGACGACAAAGCGTCTGGGTTCTGGCGTCTGGACGCCAGAATAAAAATGCTGAACGGAAACCGTGTTTCAGGTGATCTATGCTACTGCATATTATTTGGAGTATCATATTTACCAACACTTTAAATAACTTGTCGTAAAAACCCTTGAGTGATCTTTGATCTTTGATGATTACACATCGATCGGTGTATTTCGACGGTGGCGCCGATACACAGGTGCTCAGGGTTAGTAATGAATTGGTTGAAAGATAATTGCAAATGTTTGTGAGATGCATCCGAATTAGAGGGCGTATCCAACCCTCTCGTGTAGAGGGAGGGCATTATTTCCAGGACACGAAATGAGACACAACTATATTCTCGGCGATAGTTACGAAAGGGGGGGTGGAGCTAGATATTGGCACATATTTTCAAGCCGGTTACAGGGGCCATGGATGTATTTTCGAACTTCGACCTGCATGTACTTTCAATTCATTTTTACAGTCTAACCAGTCGAGGAGTGGGTGACTATTTCCTAAATTGTTAGCCTCATTTTCTTGCATTTTTAGGGGTTAAAATGTTTTGGCCAGAGTATTTTGGGCCATTTTCTACATTTTCAGTGTCATTTTGTTGCATTTTGAGGGCAATGATATTTTGAGTAGTGTATTTGCGGAAAGGGGGGAGGGGCTTAGGCTATGGCGCCAACCTTATCCGCCATTAATCCTGATAGGCTAGATCCATTTTCTCTATCCATCAATCATGGTGTCCACCATAAATCAATTCAACTGTAGGGGCCTATGTGGCGAGCCATAATGTTTTTTCCGTTTAGCAAATTGCTCATTGGCCTCGTCGTAGAAATCTACTATAAGCGAGACCCGTATAGTTTGTTTACAGGGGAAGAGAACCCATTTGCTAGGATATAAAATACGATCGCGTAACACCGTCCAATTTTCTATGTGCCTTATGCAATTTTCGGCTTGACGTGGCCTGATGTTTTGATCGATGCTGTTAGACGGAGGGCTGCTGATCTGCGAACGTCGTGCGTTATATACAGAGTGCGTCATAAAAAAACAACCCCCTAGCGAATTCGCAATAACTCGGCCAAAAGTAAATATATTTCCTT
>JAQIWG010005834.1:0-14030 GCA_034695025.1 Chamaedrilus cognettii | reverse complement strand
AGACAGAAAATTGATAATCGGCGGTTATATCGTCCACGAGGTTGATCTTCAGAGTTTATCGCTACGGCGAGCGTTAAGCCATCTTCTTGAATTCCACAGTAAGTGGCCAGTTACAAATGAAGTCTAATAACAACTATCACTCTTCCAGCAACAATAAGAATTATTATGTGTGACGTCATTAATCACGCTGCAAGCCTGTCATCGTTTTTACTGTCTTTTAAAATTAATTACTGTCAGGCCTGCATTCATCCATGGGGGCTTACACGACAGTAGGCTACGGCCTAAGGCTTCTTAATTAAGTTTTATTTAAGATTAAAGTTTAAATTAAGAGAGGTTTGAGATGCCCCCTTATTTTGTGAGGCTGCAATTATTAGTTGGCTATTATCCTATTTAATATAGACGAACCCATAGTATAAAATAGACTTTTTACGGGAGATTAATAGTACCAGGGAGCAGCGCACCTATCCATAGCAGACTGTATAGGCTCTTTACTAACCTTATTATAAATCTTAGATACTGTAACGTAGGTTACGTTAAGCTACGTTACAGTATAGAGCCTTCTCCAGTCCCGCCCCCACCCCCCCAACCCCAACATTCTAACATTATTAATATTAATACAATGGTATTTAGTATGGGAGGTCTATGCGTAACAAGTCCAAGCTAAGACGCTATAGGCCCTAGATATGTGGCTTAAATGCGCAAGCTCATACACAAGGAACGATGACTAGCATCAGTTACGCTGCGTAACCATGACAACCTTTCAGCAACAACTCTGGGGCCTCATTTACGTACATTTCTTAAGATTTTCTGAAATCTTATCCTAACTGAAATTTAAAACAAATAAAATCCAATCACCGACCGCCGTGATGTCATCATTCGGTTTGCGCGCGACCGTCCGGAGTTTCCAATAAAAAAGATAAGGTTTGCCAAAGATTCTCTTAAGACAATCTTACGACTAAGATTGTCATAGGATATCTACGTAAATGAGCCCCCTGGACTACAGCCTGCAGCGTGTTGAATGTTGACGATGTTGAAAAGCCCCAACAACAACACCAAGCCTCTCAATGTTCTAGGCTTAAGCAACTAAGTCGTATAAGCAACAAGCCTTTACTAGCGTCAAGGCTCAATATTTGGCAGATCGCAACCGGTTGCAGAGCAGGCCGCCGACTAGATTTGGTAGGTCGCATAGGATTGCACTAAGCGTCCGCGACTAGATTTCGTAGGTCGGTAAGTAAAGAGCTAATGGGTCTGCCCAAACTGCATATGCCTACTTTTGTTTCTACTTGTCTTCCTGCATATCTATTCTTCCTGTTGTCTGCCTGTTTCTCTGCATGTCTGTCCTTCTCCTTGTCTCACTTTCGGGTAAACTTTAAGAAAACTAAGGTGATGAGGTGTAAAGATAATTCGGGACAAATCATGAGCTCAGGAAAATATCCATGTGGAGTATGCAGAGGAGTGGGTGCAAACTAACTCAAATGTTGCAAGTGCAAGAAGTGGATTCACAAAAAGTGTACAGAAATCAAAGGTAGATTGAAGCAAGATTCACTTTTCCGGTGCTCGTTGTGTATCAAGGGTGTAGACAACAGTCTTAAGACAAAGGAGGAGAAGTATGTGTTGCTTGAGGAGAGGTGTAGCATGGAGCGTGTGAGTAGTTTCTGTTACCTGGGGAATATGACCGGTTGCGGAGGGGGAGCAGAGGAGGCAGCAAGGGCTAGGATGAGCAGTGCCTGAGCCACTTTAACAAACTGGGACCTATCTTGACAGAAGGGGGTGTCTCATTGAAACTGAAAGGGAAATTCTACAAAATGTGTGTGCAAAGTACTTTGGTATTTGGAGGTGAAACATGGCCAGCGAATGTGGAGGATCTTTAGAGACTAGAGAGGACAGAGAGAATGATGGTGAGATGATATGCGGAGTGTCATTGAAGGACAAGTGTCAAAGCAAAGATTTGAGAGAACGGTTAGGTGTCGTATGTATAACGGACATGGTGAAGAAAGGGAGACTGAGGTGGTTTGGCATGTGGAACGCATGAATGAGGAAGACTGGATATCCGCATGTCAATATATTAAGGTGGAAGGGATCGCTGGAAGAGGGAGGGGGAAGAAAACATGGAAGGAGGCGGTAGAGAGCGATATGAAGGAGCGCGGCATGAATAGAGAGATGGCAAGAATCAAGAGTTATGGGGGAGTCTCATCGTGGGAAACGTCCAAACTGTGTTGACACGGAATAGTGGACATAAAACATAAATGGTGAATGATGCTGATGACTGCATGTCAGCCAAAATGTCAGCCTGATTGTCTGCCTGCATGTCTGCCTGCGTGTCTCCCTACATGTCTCCTGCTTGTCTTCCCGCATGTCTGCCTGTTGGTGTGCGTGCGTGTCTGCCCACGTGTCGGCCTGCATTTCTTCCTGCATATCTGTCGCCCTGGATGTCTGCCTGCATGTCTGGTTGCATGTCTACGTGTCTGCTTGCAAGTGTGCATGACTGCCCGCTTGTCTCTCTGCATGTCTACCTATTTGTCTGCCTGTGAGTCTGCCTGCGTATCTCCCTGACTGTCTGCCTGCATGTCTCCCTGCATATCTGCCCTTCAGTCTGCACGCACGTCGGTCTGCCTGCATGCCAGCCTGTGTGTCTCCCTGCATGTCAGCCTGCCCGCCTGTGCCTGCGTGCAGTGGTGTCAGTGTGCGGCACTGGCGCACGAGGCGACGCGCGACGTGCTCAAGGATCTCATCTACACGCTCATCACAATCCTGCTCGACAGCAGGCTCAACGAGCTAGAGGACGGACAGCATGTCACGCGCTCTGTCAACGTCACCATCGTCAAGATTGTTGAGAAGGCCGACGTCACCAACGTGCTCAGGCATGACACGCTGCACGGCACTGCATGCAGGCGTGCCTTGTTCTTTGTCTTGTACTGCATGCCTGAGGGTGTTTGTTTGTTGTAGTGTACTCATCGGGGTGTTTATTTGTCGTAGTGCACTCATGAAGTGTTTGTTTGCTGTAGTGCACTCATCAAGTCTTTGTTTGTTGTAGCGCTCTCCTCAAGTGTTTTTTGTAGTGCACTTATCAAGTGTTTGTTGTAGTGCACTCATCAAGTGTTTGCTTGCTGTAGTGCACTCATCAAGTGTTTGTGTGCTGTAGTGCACTCATCAAGTGTTTGTTTGCTGTAGTGCACTCATTAAGTGTTTGTTTGCTGTAGTGCACTCATCAAGTGTTTGTTTGCTGTAGTGCACTCATCAAGCTGCTTCACACGACGGTCAGCATTGAGACGTGCTCGCCTCACTTTCTTGAGCTCGTCATGAAGGTACTTCTTGTCTGCATCTACAGTGTATATTTTCTTCAACATTCAATCAATCCTGCTACTTGACGTTTTTTTGGTAAATTTTTCAAGCATTTGCTGTTCCAGAAGTAGCTGTTACAGAGATGTGCCGAGTGCACAATGGAAATTTCTTTGTGACAAGCTGCGAGGAGCTCTGTCTGATCTGTTGGAGTGCTGCTTGTACAAGAATGTCCCGCACAGTCTCCATGCTTTGTGTGTGCTGCTCATCCTCATTTGAACAAATTTATATTGAAATATTTCCGTCCTACTTTCGGAGTCTAACTGCACTAAGATGGCATTGCACGATGAACATTCAATCCATCCGTCAATGTCCTTCAGGGTAATCAGTTGAGCTCATCCTGCACGCATGCGGTGCACAGGCTCGTGTTGAGCTTGTCCTGCACGTACGCGGTGCGCAGGCCCGTGTTGAGCGGAGCAAGGTCACCTTTGATGGTGGAAGCAGGTGCTGTGAGGTCTTCCGCACGGCCGGCGCCATCCTTTGAGTAGTGATACTGACGCAGCCCGCGTGACGACCCAGCCTGGGTCAGGCGCGCCATGTGGTCAATAAGCTGACTTGTACAACGAATGACTTCTGCATTCTTTTTTCTGCAATCTGCATTCATCATTCTTCTTCTTCATTCATCATGCTGGCTCCAGTGGACTCACAGATGCACCGCAGACAGAAATAAAAATCTAAGACATCAAGTTGAAGACTGCTTGTGGCAGTCACTGTTCATGTCCTTGACTCGTGCACATAATAAGGACCACGAGGGTGTTGTGGAGGCGGATCTTGTAGCGAAGATCAGCCTTGACCGCCAGATTGACGTATCCAGATCCTTCATAGCCTTTCAAGTCATCCTAATGTGCCTGCAGATCTGTGGGAAGTTATGGCTGGAACACGACACGCGGATGCTCAGACAGACAAAGTATTCCGTTGGGTGTGTCAGTTTGCCTTGAGGTGATAATGCTGGAAAGTTACTGCCCCGGTTCAGAATTTGATACATAAATAATATCATGTTGATGTCTTATCTGAGATCAAAGTCATGTCATCTGCTTGATCTAAGCCTACATGTTTGTTCTTTGATGATGTGTATAATAGCTCTTCCTGCAACCAGGCATCAGTGTGCTCTACCCACTGAGCCATGCTTGCTGGGTGTATGGCTCAGTGTCTGTACTTGTCCCACTGCGTGTATGGCTCAGTGTCTGTACTTGTCCCACTGCGTGTATGGCTCAGTGTCTGTACTTGCCCCACTGCATGTATGGCTCAAGTCTACTTTTCAATTGTTTGTATGGCTCGGTTTCTATGTTACAGTAATTTGCTACATGGTTCATTATCTCCCTGCGTGTATGGTTCATTATCCCCCTGCGTGTGTGGTTCATTATCCCCCTGCGTGTATGTTTCTTTATCCCCCTGTGTGTATGGTTCATCATCACCCTGCGTGTCTGGTTCATCATCACCCTGCGTGTATGTTTCATCATCCCCCTGCATGTATGGCTCGTCACCTTCCTGCGCGTGTAGTTCATCGCCACCCCCCGACACGTGAGGCTTACAATCCCCGTGCGCGTGCGTGTGCTCAGTGCCTGTGGAAGATGGTGCGCATGCTGCCGACGATCGTCAACGAGCTCAACCTCGACCGCATCATCGCCGACACGCACCAGTTCCTTAAGGCCTTCCCCGGGTTCACCTGGAAGGAGCGCGGCAACGAGATGCCGCTCCGCACCATCAAGACTCTGCTCCACTCGCTCGCCAAACTCAAGGGTCAGAAGGTCAGCAGGGGCATCAAGGCCACTCTGTATGCTTGCCTGACTTGCAGGCTGGCTGCTTTCTTGTTCTTGTGTCTGTCTCATCCACTGACTGTTTCTTGTCCTTGTGTCTGTCTCCTCCACTGGCTGCTTCCTTGTCCTTGTATCTGTCTCATCCGCTGACAGCTTCCTTATCCTTGTGTCTGTCTCCTCCACTGACTGCTTCCTTGTCCTTGTGTCTGTCTCATCTACTGACTACTTCCTTGTCCTTGTGTCTTGTCTCATTATTTACTGACTGCTTCCTCGTCCTTGTGGTGACTTCATTGAGCTTTCAGTAGTTGATTATTATGGCAATGGTTTACTCTATGGCTTTGATTGACTCCATGACATTTTTTAAGTATAGCAGTAGCAGTGGTTGACAGTATAATGGTGACTGGGTGTTGTGCAGTAGTGTGGTGCAGTGGCAGTGTGTGGTGCAGTGGTGTGGGTGCAGTGCCTGGGTGTGTTGTAGTGGTGTGGTGCAGTGGTGTGGTGCAGTGCCTGTGTGCAGTGTGGTGCAGAGGTGTGGTTCAGTGCCTGAGTGTGGTGCAGTAGTGTCATGACGTATATGGTGCAGTGGTGTGGCGCAGTGCCTGTGTGTGGTGCGGTGCAGTGGTGTGGTGCAGTGCCTGAGTGTAGTGTGGTCCAGTTGTGTGATGCAGCGCGTGGGTATGGTGCAGTGTGTGGTGCAGTACATGTGCATGTGCAGGTGCTCAGTCACCTCTCACTCATCGACCCCAACGACCACTCAGAGGTGGAGAGCTACCTAAGACGCATGTTGCGCGGGGGGACAGGGGGGGCAGGGGGGGCAGCCAACCTCGACAACTCTGCTGCGCCTGCTGACTCTGTGTCTGCCACCAACACACGCAACATCACAGGAGTATGTACCCCTCAACATCACGGGGGTATGTCCCCCTTTAACATCAAGGGGGTGTGTCCCCCTCAGCATCACGGGAGTATGTTCCCCTTCAACATCAAGGGGTATGCGCGTCTCAACATCACAGGGATATGTCCGCCTGCAACATCATGGGGGTATGTCCCCCCTCAACATCTCGGGGGTATGTTCTCCTTCAACATCAAGGGGTATGTCCCCCTCAACATCACAGGGGTATGTTCCCCTCAACATCACGGGGGTATGTCCCCCTTTAACATCAAGGGGTATGTCCCCCTTTAACATCACGGGGGTATGTCTCCCCTCTACATCAAGGGGGTATGTGCCCCTCAACATCATTTGGGTAGGTCCCGTTCAACATTACGGGGGTATGTGCCCCGTAACATTACAGGCGTATGTCCTCTCAACATCAGGATGGTGTGTCCCCTTCAACACCCTTTACTTCACAAGGGTGTGTTCCCCTGAACCGATGAAGATGTGTCCCCCTCACATCACGGGGATGTGTCCCTCTTATTATTTGGGGTGCTCAGTTGTGCTTGGCAGTGTGTTTTGCTCAGTGTGCGTGTCGATGCATGTTGCTCAGTATATGTGTGTGTGTTCAGTGTGTGTGATGTTGTGTGTGCTCAGTGCATTTGCTCAGTGCGTGTTGGTGTGTCTGTTCAGTGTATTTGGTGGTGCGTGTGCTCAGTTTGTGGTGGTGCGTGTGATCAGTGTGTATGGTGGTGCGTGTGCTCCGAGCATGGGGTATATATTTGTGGTGTGTGTGTGTGGTGTATGTGCTGTACTGTGTGTGTGGTGGTGCGTGTTTTCAGTGTGCGTGGTGATGCTCTGTGTGTGTGTGTGTTCAGTATGTGTGGTGGTGTGTGTTTAGTTTGTGTGGTGGTGTGTGTGTTCAGTGTGTGTTGGTGCGTGTGCTTAGTGTGCGGTGGTGCGTGTACTCCGAACGCATGATATGTGTATATGTGGTGTGTGTTGCTGAGTGTGTGTGGTGCGTGTGCTCAGTATATGTTTTAGTGTGTGGTGTGTGTTGCTCAGTGTGTGTGGTGGTGCGTGCAGGTGGAAGGTACGGAGCGAGTCGACAGGAAGTCCCCGGCGAGCGGCAGGATGGCGCGCACCGTGCACGACTCACTCGCTGAGATCTTTAAGAAGATCGGCTCCAAGGAGAACACGCGTGAGGTGTGTTTGTGTGTCACACACACATGGCGAGGTGGGGCGCGTCTTAGTGTGGTCACACATGCCTGTGGTTCAAACCCTCTGCAGTCTACACGCTGGGGAGAAGTGAATGGGTAGTTCAGAGCATCCTGGGCATATCGTGAGGGGCGACTAAAGACTTGGGAGCGGTTCTTTGCTTGGACCCGTGGCACTGAATAGAAATTGATAAGCAATGAGCTGATATTTTTGTTTCAAGTATATCTTAGGGCTGACGGATGCCAGTGAGTAGCTTGTGCCGGCATATGAATTGAATCATGACTTTGATGTCAAGGCCTGAGCCTCACTGAGTCAAGTGAGAGTGTTGCGCTGCGGGGTCTCAATGATTGAGTCATGATATGTCGTGCTGCAGGGCCGCCATGACTGTATGTCATGTTTTGTCATGCTGGACAGCCTCAGTGAATAAGTCCTGCTGTGTCGTGCTGCAGGGCCTCAATGACCTGTATGACTTCAAGCAGAAGCACCCAGATGCAGACCTCCAGCCGTTCCTCGCCAAGTCGTCGCAGTTCTTCCAGGAGTACATCCAGCGCGGCCTGCTCAACATTCAGACGGAGCGCGATGCAGCAGCCGCAGCAAGCGCAGCACAGCTCAGCAACAACTGCTCCAACAGAGCCAACCACGGTACACTCACTGTGGGCTCCTACTTGCCAGTGACCGTTGTGTTACATCTGGGCGTGCTGGGGCGTCTCCGACATGGTTCTTTGGACTGACTTGGACGTAAAATTCACCACTCTTCCTGTCCGCTGACGTCGCTACTTACATTCTAGCGCCCTCGCAGCATGTTGCCCAATCTTCTATCATTCCTTTACGTCCTCCACTTTAATGACGATAATCTTTATCGGTTAACCTGCTCACACTCATATCACTTGCGATGTTATCTTTGAATGACCTTCTTGGTCTTCTGTACCCTGCTTCCCCTCAGCAACCCTGGTAAGCAAGGATTACGCAACTCTTCCTTGCTTAATGCAAGGAAGAGTTGTGTAACAGTCTTCATGATACTAGCCCCTAACAGTAGTTGCGCCTAGCCATATGTGTATGTCCCCGGGATGTGCTACCTCCAGCTGTGCTACCTCCAGCTGCGCTACCTCCAGCTGTGCTACTTCTAGCTGTGCTATCCTGTAGCTGTGCAGGCCCTCTAGCTGTGCTACCTCTAGCTGTGCTACCTCTAGCTGTGCTACCTCTAGCTGTGCTACCCTCTAGCTGTGCTTCCTCTAGCTGAGCTACCCTGTAGCTGTGCAGGCCCTCTAGCTGTGCTAGCCTCTGGCTGTGCTACCTCTAGCTGTGCTACCCTCTGGCTGTGCTACCTTCTAGCTGTGCTACCTCCAGCTGTGCTACCTTTAGCTGTGCTAGCCTGTAGCTGTGCAGGCCCCTCTAGCTATGCTAGCCTCTAACTGTGCAGACCCTCTAGCTGTGCTAGCCTCTAGCTGTGCTAGCCCCTAGCTGTGCTAGCCCCCAGCTGTGCTAGCCCCCAGCTGTGCTGGCGCCTAGCTGTGCAGGCCCTTAGCTATGCTGGCCCCTAGCTGTGCTAGTTTCTGGCAGTGCTAGCTCATTACAGTGCTAGCCCAGGGCTGGTTGTGCCAGTCCCTAGCTGTGCTATACCAGCACAACTAGGGACTAGCACCGCAGCTAGGAGCTAGCACAGCCATGGACCAGCCTGGTCGATAGCTGTGCTAGTTCCTCGCACTATTGTTGCTGTGCTAGTCCCTGTCTGTGCTAGTCCATAGCGCTGGTGGTGCTGTACAGAGCGAGCAGACTCGCCGCCGCTGTCAGCCGTGAGCAGCAGCAGCAGCTATGTCATCAGTGAGGTCGGGGGCGTGGGAGGGGGCGGGGCAGACACGAGTGCTGCTGAGTACATGGAACGCCTGCAAGTGCTGCGTGCGCGCTGTGGCTTCACGTCGGGGGGCGGCGCCCCCACAGGGAAGGGGGGGCAGGACGTTGCCCCACCCCCGCGCTCTGACAGCACCTCCTCCTCAGAGTCGCTGGCAGCCGCGCGGCCCGACAGCGCGGCGCTGGGGGGCGCGCCGGCCTCACGCGTGGCGACCGTCCTGCCCACCACCCGCACTGTCAGTCCTCACTCACTCACTCACTGACTACTCACTCACTCACTGACCACTCACTCACTGCTTCACTCACCTACTCACTTGCCTACCTACCACTCAGTCACTCATGTGCTCACTCATCCACTCGCTCACCTGCTCACTTACTCACCCACTCACTCACTCACTGCTTCACTCGTTTACTCACTGCTTCACTTACCCATTCATTCACTCACTGCTTCACTCACTCACTGGTTCATTCACTCACTGCGTCACTCACTCACTGGTCATTTACTCACTGCTTCACTCACTCATTGGTTCATTTACTCACTGCTTCACTCACTCACTGGTTCATTCATTCACTGCTTCACTCACTCACTGGTTCATTCATTCACTGCTTCACTCACTCACTGGTTCATTCATTCACTGCTTCACTCACTCACTGGTTCATTCATTCACTGCTTCATTCATTCACTATCATCTAATGTTTAAATTCTTCTTGTTGCCTTCTTCACAAGCTACGCTCTACATCTTCATGTTTATCGCATGTATGATTAAATTATCTCTTTAGTATCTCTTCTTTGCATTCTTGCGTCAATGAAATTTTTTTAATGTTTCGTTTTTGATTAATTTCAATTGGTACATCTGTTGATGATGACATTATTATTTTATCAGATGTCTGGTTGGTGCTATTGGAGTGTTGCATTGATGAGTGTACAGTCTAGTTTGCACACTGCACAGTGTGGCACGGTGTTGAACTATGTTGTTGTCACGCTGCATGTGTTATTGTCACGCTCCGTGCGTTGTCACACTGTGCGTGCGTTGTCACACTGTGCGTGTGTTGTCACACTGTGCATGTTTTTGTTGTCCCGCTGCGCGTGTTGTTGTGTGTGTGTTGTTGTCACGCTGCATGTGTTATTATCACACCATGCGTGTGTTATCACACTGTGCGTGTGTTCTCACACTGTTCATGTGTTGTCACACTGCGTGTGTTGTCACACTGTGCGTATGATGTCACACTGCACATGTATTGTCACTCTGCGTGCATTGCCACACTGCATGTGTTGTCACACCGAGTGTGTTGTCACACCGAGTGTGTTGTCACACTGCATGGCTTGTCACACTCAGTGTGTTGTCATACTGTGTGTGTGATATCACACTGTGCGTGTATTGTCACACTGTGCGTGTGTTGCCACACTGCATGTGTTGTCACACTAAGTGTGTTGTCACACTAAGTGTGTTGTCACACTAAGTGTGTTGTCATACTGTGCGTGTTTCGTTGTCACACTGTGCGCGTTTTGTTGTCACACTGTGCGTGTTTCGTTGTCACACTGCACGTTTTTCATCGTCACACTGTGCGTGTGTTGTTACACTGTGCGTGTGTTGTCAAACAGAACATATCCGATGGAGGCGCGTCGCAGGGGGGCACTGCCGCCGCTCAGGACCCCTCCCCCTCCGACCAGCCGGCCAATATCGACGCACTCAAGCGAAGATTGGACATTATCAAGAACGCGAGCAAGAGTTAGAGCAGACTGGACAGTGTGGACTGAGTTGGGCGCATGGTGTATTGCTTGATGTGTCACGCACTCGACTGTGGTCTATGTCAGTGTGTCACACACCACAGCTGTAGTCTGTGTCAGTGTATCATACACTGACACAATATGTCATAAACTGTGTCAGTGTGTCACACAATGTGTCACACACTACAGATGTAGTTGGTGAGTGTGTTGTCACACACTGAAACAGCTGTAGTCTGTGTTAGACACCTGTGTGACACACTGACACGGTGTGTCGCACACTGTGTCAGTGTGTCACATGCTACAGCTACAGTATGCGTCAGTGCGTCGGTCTGATCTGAAACTTAGTGTGTGCTGAGACGAGCAGCTTCAGTGCTAGTTTGTTCTGTTGTCACGTCATGCCTTCTTCGTGTCGTATGCAATTGTTCGCTGTACACTCGTTCTTCGTTTTAATATGTACGCAAGGCTTCCACTCGTTTACTGCAGTTTGTCGGCTATCGATAACATTGAAGGTGTTGCAATATTAGTTTCTAGGTTTATGTTTGGAGATATTTGTTCTCTATGCCTCAATATTGTAAAGAATAGTGACTCTTATTTTGATAAAAAATCAAGAGTAAGGTGAACAGCTTTTGTGTTGGCGAAGTTTTATATTGATTTCACATGTAAGTACATGGTGAAGCTTTGAGATGCAGACGCTCAGCTGCTACTTACTCTTGCGTTCAGAACATGACCAGCTGCTGCGAGCATCACTGCTATTCACTGGCTATATGGCCAACAGTGGACAGGCGACCAGTCATATACAGGCAGTGGGTACATGCTTGATGGCTAGCAGTGAACAGGCTACCAGCTATTTACAAAATATGTGCGAATGCTTGATGACTCTTCTATACTGAAAGTGGCTTTAGTGATGAATGCTAGTATGGATGTGTCTCGACGTGCAACGGTAATGTGGTGCTACACGGCCTACACCTCAGCGCGCTGGGTATCAGATGGAACTGCTGCTGTACTTGTACAATAATTCTCAGTCCTATTCTAATGCCTAGCACAGCTACCATGGGTGACAATGAAGGAGGTCTGCTTCGTTTACTCGTCAGCATATGTGCATAGGTTCTGAGATTTGTGGAATCGAATTGCTGACTGTAGTTGAAATTTTCTCTTATGTTGAATTAATCGACAGTGTGGCCAATATAGTGTAGATTTGATTGTCATTTCTACAACTAATTCAAATATAGTTCTACTGTGCTTAACATACGTTTGCGAATTTAAGAAGTAAATTATAATATCACGGTTGCGCATCTGTTATTGTTCTTCTTCAGTGTGCTGCCACGTGGAAAGTCTTTGGTGTACTAACCGTGGAGCGTAACTGATCTTTTTGTTATCTCTATAATATACAGAGTGCGTGTGTCTGCAAAAAATAAATCCCCTACCGGTAGCGATATCTAGGTAATAATTCGATCAAAAATCACAATTTTTATACTTGCAGGGATGGTAGAGGAGATCATTTGACAAAAGATCAGAAAATTAGAAAGAAAATTTTTTCTCGTTCAAATTTTATGAAAGTTCTCATAAAAAATTTAAAATAAAAAGTTAATGCTATTATAAATACCCGATCTTGTCTGGTTATTTCGCTTTACGGCAGACTAGCGAAGAGCTGAGGGCGTTACCAGCTTCAACTGGTCGTTGCGGTTAGGATAGACTGACCCTTTCTCACGAAACGTTGTAATTATCATTTTTCTCCTCTAGCGCTAACTTTACCATTTTGAATAGACAATTTTTTTATTTTTTTATTTTTGAATGACCAGTTTTACAGTACGTCTTAGTAGTTGCGTTGCAAAGAAGCCAATTTTTTAAAAAGAGCATTATGTCCCGGGAGAAGGCCATTTTAAAAGATTTTACAGTTTGAAGTTACCGTAGAGAACAACCGTGAGCGTCATGATAAATTATAAATGACGTTTTATTTTGAATTATAAATTAAGCTTCAAAACATTCCAAATAAATAAAGCGAGGCTGGGGTGGAGGACCAAATGAATATTTTATGCATGAATCACGATAACGTCTTTACTATCGATCCGACGTACAAGATTTTAGCGTCACAGCATTAGACTTACATGGGGCTACAAAAATGACGACGGTGCCCCCTGGGTTCTCTCCTCATATTTTTTTATTTATCATTTTAAAGTTGCATAGCAATAAAATAATTTTCAACACATGTCACTCTTCAGTGGAAGTGTTCGGAGTCATACACTTTTTCTGTCAATATAAAAAAGTGGGGTATATAGGGAGGCCAAATTTACCACTGTTACAGGAATTGCTAAATTTTTAACTTTTTACTATCCGTCCGATTTGCACGAATTTTGTGCCATAATTTCAGAGTTACAGTGTATATGGGGCATAGTATTACTCGGGGCTACAAAATTTCCAATGCATGTCTTCACTAAATATTGGCGGGTAACAGGGCGAATGATTTGACAGAAAGTGAAGGAGAACCTCACAAATCATACATAAAATATGAAGAGTTGCTGGGGGAGGAGGAATGAAACACTTTTACCTATTCACAGTTTGACATGTTAAAAATTCAGAATTTGTGAACACATTTCATAAAACAGGCCTATTTAATATATTATAACTTGAAATATTATATATTTAGCAGGCCTATTTGTAACTTGACTATTCAAAAAATTGGCTTTGCCATTGCTTCGCGAAGTTTCAGATGTTAGTGCAAGGGCGTAGCGCGGAGGGGAGGCAGCGGGAGCTGGAGTTACTGCCCCCCCTGCTCCCAAAAAATTTACTTTTGGCTTATGGGCTTGCCTCCTTGCACTTTGTAGAAATGAAGCCTTTGACCCCCTGCTCTGATGAAAATGAAAGCCATGCCCCCCTGCTCTGTGTAGAGTCAAGTCGTTGAAAAAGCAGGGGGGCCCTGCTTTTTATATAGGGAAAAAATGGATAATGACAAATTTCTGTCAGCACCCCAACCCCTCCTCTGCCCCGCCCCCGCTCGTGAGTTCAATTCGAAGAGAAAAGTGTCACAAATGTCATGCAGTGAGCAGAGCGCCAAATGTCTGACCCCCCTGCTAAAATTTTGGCCCCCCCCGGTGAGAATGGTCACGCTACGGCCCTGTGTTAGTGGCCGGTGCGCAAGTTATCTGATATGTAATGGGAGTCTCGAGAAAGGTTGAAGCAGCTATTATTTGATAAAGTTGAAAGGAATCTAAATTTCAAAATGTAAGAGGACTGTTCTTGGTTACAATGAGTCACTGCAAGCGCCTGGTGTTGA
>JAQIWG010005833.1:0-14034 GCA_034695025.1 Chamaedrilus cognettii | reverse complement strand
GACGACCGGGAAGGCCACGGATCGGGACGATAGACGACCTGCTTGGGAAGAAATCGTATGCAGAGATGAAGGGAAGGGCCGAAGATCGGCTAGGGTGGAAGGTTTGGACACCAAAGACCTGCCATGTAACAGCACACTGAAGAAGAAGGAGTCTATCAATTAGAGACAAAGTCACAGATCTAGTCTGGTGTTACTAATTTTCAGAGCTGGGAAGCATACCCCATTTAGCTGCCCACCTCCCCCTCCTGAAGAGGCGTGAGTAGCAGGCAGCAGAAAGGTTGCTTGTTTTGACTCGCAATCGGTCGGCGAGCAGGAGAAAGGTTGGGACCCCCCGGACGTCGACAAGTCAGGGTCACTGTTCTTCGACTCGCCATCGATCAAATTTTCGACGTTTCACATAGCCGTGCAATTGCATAATAATTCTGTGGTTAATTTTAAAAACGGAGGTTGATTTTTGATAATATTTGACTTAGTAATTACCGTTTGAACGTATATATGAAACTTTATTCGCCACATTGGACAGATAAACAACATCAATTAAATAAAGGGAAAAAATAGAAAAGGTGAAATAAACGGTAGCCAAATGTTGCTATGGTCATGACCTCAAGCCCTCAACATTGTCAAATAATACAAATATAAACCTCAACCTGTATCAAAGCCACAATAATCAAGCATGCATATCAATGTCCACATTTCACCAAATTATTATGAGATTAAAGATTTAGTTCAGACTCGAACTTAGACCAAACCTTCCGCTGTTATACAGCGGATCCGTCTGAATACAGAACATCGTAACAGGCAGCAATAGTGTTGCATTCATTGAATCCGAACCAAGCTAAGAGAAAGTCCGCAGGTCTAGAGTTCATTATAACAATATTGATATTGAGATAGGAGTCCGTTTCATCCCTTAAAATAAGGAACGTCTGGCAACCTCAGGTCCATAGCGTTGTATTTCTGGTAATATATTTATATATATTTTTTTTTTGCATCACTTCAAGGTACAGCAGCATATGTCCAACGACAAACAAACAAATTGTGAGATGACACCAGAGCGCCAAAGAATGGACCAAGCGTCCCTGTAGGAGTAAACTCTACGACATCCTAGTAGTGCAATATTACTTAAGTCATGAGAAAATGAAAAAAAAACTTAGCAAAAAGAATTGTTTAAGAATGAAAAATAATAGTAATGATAAAGACATAAAAGAATCGGTAGGCATTGAGAATATGAATATGATAGCCTACACAAAGTATAAACAATGCTCTCAAACAGAACACGAATTCAACTCTGACACAAAATCAAATCAAATCAGCCAGGACCTATAGGAGAATCACCAAGACGCCACAAGCCACACACAGATATAACAAATCAAGTTTATTTGGTATCAATATAGGAGTTTCAAAGAAAATCAACAAGCCACTTTTAAAATATAGATATAGAATCAATGTCTGACACAAACTGATATTAAATTTCACAAATCTGGACCAGCAACTGCAATAGACTGTTTATGAAGCAGGGTGCGATGCGCAAGATTTAAAAGTCTTGTTCATGCCTTGGACTATTAAGCTACTTTATTGCAAAGAACGGTAGTATAGGCTCTTTTTTATGGACTAGTTTGAGCTTTAGTCTGAGTTATCAAAATTGAAAAAATATTATTGACTGTCTATCAGTTGGCTGCTAAATTTAGGTAGAATTAATTGTGTATGTTTGACTTACCATTTTGGTGAAATGAAGTTCTCTATATATTGTCCGCAGTGATCCACGCTGAGTTCCGCGAGGCCCCCGCCCCCTCCACGGACGTCGCCCTCGGGGACAGCGCCCTCCTGCGCTGTCGGCCCCCCCCAGGGGACCCCGAACCCCGTGTGCGCTGGCGCAAGGACGGCGCCCCCCTGCGCGCCCCCTCGGGGGGCGGCGGGGGGGCTGGGGGAGCGTGGGTGGATGAGGGGGGGAGTCTGCATGTGGCGGAGGCGAGAAGGGAGGATGGGGGGACGTATACGTGTGTGGGGTTTAATCTTGCGGGGGAGCGGGAGAGCTACCCAGCACTCCTCACTGTCAGAGGTAGGGAAGGTATAGATGGAAACGTTTGCTTTATTTTATGAAGCAGACATTATAAATGCCTGGAAAAATCGATAATAATGCAGTATGCAAGTTGACTGTAACGCATGACGTCACTCCCTATAGAACACAGCCCTGCTCATAAGCTGTTAAACAATTTAGTACAGAGACCGGCGCGGTCGAGTCCTAGACAGCGTCAATGACAGCGTTGTTTCTGTTACATTAAACACCAACGATGACTTTGAAACAGTAGAGACAATCGTATGCTTCAGAGCATTAGGGATCACGAAATTTGTTCAGTAGAGAGTTATTTGAACCATAGTTGAATGATCCAGGATTATTTGGACAACTCCCCAATATTCACATGTTATTCACACAATCCAGGATCTCATTTTCAAGATCTGATTGGATCGTGACGTCATTTTTGTTCTATGATTATTTAAAGCCAAATATCTCTCTATTGAACAACTGGACCTGGGCATGGCCGGAATATTCACAGTCTTGTCAGAAATGTTTGAAATGAAACCTAAGATAGATATTTCTATGAAATGAGGCACAATTTTTATCTTTCCCGTAATCAAGGACCCATGTTTTGAAATGTCTGCGTATGATAATAATAATAGTTAGCTTAGAGTCTGTTTCGGCGTCCAATGACGTCATCTGGGACCTTAAGGGGAATCACAGGCGTCGTTGATCCCCTGCAGGTCGGGGAAAAAATAATTGACTTGCAGCCCAGTGCTGCACGGGTGAGTCGTAAGAGGCGACTAAAGAAGGATCCCGAGCAGTTATTTGCTTGGCACTGAACCGGACTGTTAATAGTGTGTTACTGTACACACGTTTCTTTTTTTCCTTTTTTTATCATCTTTATTGCTTCACAAACAGTGCAGCAGTATCAGACGAACAATAGTTGACTTTATACATGAAGCAATAAGGGCAGGCCGAGAAGGGACAGAGTTCCCCGAGGCAGCCGTACACAGGTGTCCACGGCTACTAGACTGTCCGCATTGTGGCATAATTTAACGGCGTAGTTGCGTGTTACGTGAACAACAAAAAATAAATAATACCGAGAAAAAGAAGCAAGGCATACCACAGAAGCAAACCAGAAAATTACATAATAACGCGTCAACTGCACCCCCCACTTTAACTGCAACTCTCCCCTGCAATCTATCCTAACCATGAGATTGAAATGTCTGCACAATGTTCCTGTGGTGAAACATCGACTTTGATAAGAATACAGGACAAAGAAGTGCTTGTTTTGTTTTTTAACGTATTTTAGCAGTCTAAGAGTGAGGCGCTGTGGTGTGCTGGTTAAGGCGTCGAACAGAGAGTCCAGAGGACCTGGGTTGAATTGCAGTCCAGAGACTCAATCGCTAGCTACTAATATCATGCCAGTTAGTTATTTATTTGTTTGGCGTCAGTAAGGGCATCCGACCGCAAAAGCCCAGCTCCAGCAGTCCTCATCAGGGCGCAACCGTCTTAACCTGTGTGAAAGCATGAACAGATTAGACGAGAAAAAGGCGGTTTTTTAGTTCGTAACAATATTCTTTAACAATGTTGTATGACATTAATGACGTATGTATAACACTAATATTAAAGGGCTAAAGTTTTATGTGAAATTATCTTAAATTCAAAACGATTCTGTTTGCGGACTTTATATGTTGTGTGGAATGCAAGAATTCGATTGTATATAAAAAACAAAATCTTTCTGCTGAAATATCAGATATGCATGTAAACTCTTAATATTATAAATTATTTTTTCAACAATATGGATAACTTGCAGATTGATAATACTATTCATGCGCGCCTGTGGCATCGTCGATGGTTGTGCAATACGGTACACGCTGCATCTGTTTATTTAATTAATATTTTTTGAGTTGTGTATTATTACGTTGCTTCTGTCGTCAGGCGAATAAAGTTCTATATATTATGAGTGGACTCTGTGGTCGTTCCTATGTTCCCACCTTTGCTTAGGAGACAATTTGATGGCAGCCCTTAACTGCCATTCCAAAAACTTGCAATATATTTGTAAATTTATACAAATTGAACTTTATTTCAAGATGAAATGGCGTTAATTTGAATTCAGTGTCAACAGAAACGATTTTACTCGAAATCTCTGACATTGTCTTAATTTGATGACGTCATTGTTGAATTTAAATTAACTAAACAGAAAGCTTCTTTGAATGGCAGTAAAGGGCTGCCGTCAAATTGGCGTCTAGGCTAAGGTAAAGATGGGAACAAAGGAACGACTATGAAGTCCACTCTAAATATTGGTTGATCAACGCGCCGTGCAGAGAAGCCGCGCATAGTGGACGCGCCGCGCGACACGATTGGTCAGGAGAACTCTGACGTCATGCTCCAGTGCGCCGCCACAGGTGACCCTCCCCCGACACTCATCTGGAGGAGGCTCGGAGCCCAGATCTCTTCGGACAGGTCAGCATTTACAGGGCGGGCCAAAAAAACGGATATGCCTGAGTTTTTCATACATACTAGTGCAATGCTTTTCAAATGCAGTGTACAACATGGAATTTTTGCGTGCATGCTATTGTGACAAATTTCTCGAATTATAGGTAAAACTCACAAAAATTACATGCACACAAAAATAAAGCTGGAGAAGCTATACTATGCTTAACTGTGAATCAAACTATATATGAAATTGCGAAAAGTTTGTGCAGCAAAATTTCTGAGCAGCAAACCGCGAAAATAACAAGCAGCAAAACTTGCATTGCTACGCTTATACAGGACCCTCATTGTGCCCATCGTGCTCTATGGATATGAAACCTGGGGCCGTAGTCACCATAGTCTCGACTGCCCAGCTCGAGCGAGTTTTGAGGTGGCTTCAGCTAAATTGCCAATGCCGTGCATGTGTTTTGGATGGCGCGACCTCAAACCTCGCTCCAGCTAGGCAGCCGCGGATATGGTGGCCACGGCCCCTGGACCACAAACAAAGCAGATATGAATCATCTCCAGGTATTCTACATGCGTTGCTAAAGACGAATACTGAGTGTCTGCTGGTTTCATAAGGTGAAGAATACGGAAATCATCCACAGTACGGGCCTCTCACATGGAAGATCTGATCCTATGACGCAGACACTCCCTCTTTAGTTACGTCGTTAGGATGAACTCTTTGTCACCGGCCCATATGTCCCTCAAGCTCTGCAGAGACATTTCCATGGCCCGCCGGTTCCCACCAGGATGGAGAAGGCCCCCCATTTGCCCTCGGATAACGTGGATTGGCCAGCAAAGAAAACAGTGGAACATCCCGGTGTCAACGGCATGGACGAATGCCCTTGACCGTGAGCTGTGGTGTAAGGGCGCAACGGCCTATGGCACTGCGAGATGGAGAGAGAGAAAAAATACATGTTTTACAGTACAACTAAAATTTGCAGACGTAAATAGTTAATCGTTTCCTAGGTTTTTGCGACGTTTAATGTCATTCTGTCGATTAGTTTTAAAGTTACGTCCATTTGAAACAGCCGACTCACCCATATAGTAATAAATAGCCCACTCAGTACTCAACCATATCAAAATACAGCGATGCTCTAGTGCGGACTCTGTGACTAAACATCTTGATGTAGTGTCTTGAAGCTGCTTAATTTTTGTCACGTCCCGGAGAGGTACTATTGTGAACTGTGTTTGGAGATGTTTTATGTTTTACAGTACATAATTAATAGATCTCTTAAAACAAGATGACGCTTACCTAAAACTAGATGACCTTATGTTGCTCGCAGGCAATGGGGGTCACTACATGCTTTATATCGAGGCATGTATGGAGATAACGGGGGCGGGGCTTGGCCCGCGGGCCAAATCAATTACCAACCGTCAACAATTGATCGACATCATCATGACCCTTTCATATCCAATCACAATCATTGACAACGATTACCCATAATTGAAATCAACTTCCGTTTTTGGTAGAAAGCTCCTTCTTTTGCAGAGTTATGCAGCTAAAGCATGCGCATTCTATAGGCTTTAGATTTCTGTGGTCGCAGGTCATACATCACCCCAGAGCGTCAGCTAAAGCTGCTCAAGGTCCAGTCGTCAGACGAGGGAGTGTACGTCTGCAGAGCAGAGAACTCTGTGGGAGCTCAGGAGGCCGAGGCGACGCTCACCGTACACGGTAGGCTTATAATAATAATAATAATGGATTTAGAATCCGTTTCGGCATCTAATGACGTCATCCGGGACCTCCCTTCGCCGTGGGCAATCGTCAGTGCCAGATTTACAGCGGGGTGCACGGGGCACGTGCCCCGAAATTTTTTAAAGTATTGCATTTGTAGCTTAACGTACAGCCTGCAGCGACAATGCAGCTACAAAACAGCGTTGAAGCGCGCAAATTTACCGAAGAATTTTGAATCCTCCATAATTATTTGGTGAAGTTGCGTCAAATGAAGCACAATATGGTTTAAATATTCTGCTAAAACTTTTTATTTTCAATGGGGCCTCCACAGAATTTGTGCCCCGGGACCTTTTTGATGTAAATCCGGCACTGGCAATCATCAACGTGTAATTGGTTGTTCATTTGTCCATCAGAGAGCTGAGAGAATCTGTGGTGGGAAAAGAAGTGTTTTTAGGCTCGAAAGAAACAATGGCAGAGTAGAAAAGGTGTGGAGAGAAGAAGGAAGAGAATTCCAGATGATAGGTGCAGGCAAAAGAAAATTTTCACTTGTCTGCTTGATATCTCAATTAGCTGAGTAGGGGCTTGTTGGTTCAGTCAGCTAAGGCACCAGTCTGTGATGCGCGCGGTCGCGTGTTCACGACCTGGCGGCTGCCAAGTAGTGGTGTTGGACAACCATTCACGCACAGTGTCTCGCTCGACTCAGACATAAATGAGTGCCAAGCCTTGAGTCTGGGGAAGATTTGCAAAGTGTAGCGAGGCAGTAGGCTCTGTCACATGAACAGTGGACGACGAGGCGTAGTTATTCCTTGCCTGCTCAAAACGCCGCTAAAGGGATGAGCTTACTCTTGCTTGCTGTTTATAATCTCACTCTTGTTTTCTGTTCGTGAACTCACTCTTTTTTCTTGTTCATATCTCACTCTTGTTTGCTGTTCTTTCTCTCACTTTTGTTTCCTGTTCTTCCCTCAGCGCCGCCATCCTTCGTCGTCACCCCGCAGGACAAGTTTGTCGGCGCAGGGCGCCAGGTGTCGTTCAACTGCGAGGTCACTGGGACCCCCACCCCAGCCGTCTTCTGGAGCCGGCAGGGCAGCCAGGTAAATGACTGGGCACAATGGATAAAGTGTATCGGAGGACCAGTGTTTCCACTGGTCGAGGTCGTTTTGTCTGGATCACAATTCTTCCTTTCCGTGCTACTTTGAGTGGGTGGTGGGGGGTATTGACCGAAATTTTAATCCTCACACCCATGTAGCAGCTGTTTAAAAATGTCAGAGGTTTGTCAAAAATAGAAATTAACTTCGTACAATTCTTTATTTTGTACCTTATAATCATCTTCATTTCCCCCTCATCCTACCATGCTCAGCAGTCAGAACACTCGTCTGAGCAGTGGGAACGCCTGCTCCCGTGCGTTCTGCCAACTTATCAGCAATGGGAGCGCTAGTCTCAATTTTTAGGAGCAGTGGGAGCGCCGCTCCCGTGCGCTCCCCCCATTTTAACCACTGGTGAGAGAAACATCATTGTAATGAATTCAAATACGTCATGGAACATGATCATTATGTTGTGTGGAAATATATTATTCACATTAACATTATAATCATTAATCTTATTCATCATCATCATCATCATCGTGTCTGTTTTCTCTTCCATTTTTTCGTGCTAGCACAGGTTGGACGTCTGCGACCACGGGCGCGCGCCCTCACGCCCTGACCCCACGGAGTGGGAGACCGATGGGGTTATCGCCATATCGTTCTCTATGCTCAATCATTGTTACTATTATTCTCGCACGTGATTGGCCCTGCAGTCATTCTTCTTCTCCAATCGCAATCAATCTTTAGGCTGATTGGCTGTGCAGATGTTCATTTTGTCCATTCAAAATCTTCCTTGCCCCTGCTTGATTGATGCAAAGGTTTCTGTTTCCTCGATGAGAATCACTTCCGCCTGTGATTGGCTATGCACACCATAAAATTCTTCAGTAGCAATCACTCTTGCTTCAGATTGGCTGCGCAGATCTTCATATTCCCCAATTAATATTACTCTTGTTTCTAATTGCTGTGTGGACATTTGTATTCCCAAATCGGAATCATTATCGCTTACGATTGGCTGTATTGACGTTCGTATTCCTCAGTCGCAATTAGTCTCGCTTCTGATTGGCTGTACAGACGTTCATGTTCCCCAATCAGGACCACGGTCGGTTTCTGGTGGCGGAGGATGGAACGTTGACTATCAGGGGGGTGCGGGTGGCGGACAGCGACGAGTACATGTGTCAGGGGCTGAGCAAGGCGGGCAGCGCGCTCGCTAAGGCCAAGCTCCAGGTCAAAGGTTAGTGGGTCATTGGGAAGTAGGTCATTGGGAAGTAGGTCATGGGTAAGCAGATCATAGGTATGTAGGTCGCAAGTACATGTAGGTCATCACCTATATATTAGCCCAGTGTCTGTCTGAAATAACACTGTGAAGACTTTTGCGATTACTTACAGCTCGCTTAAAGCGAGTTGCAATGCATCACTGCGCAGAGCGCAGAGTTGCTTGGCATTGGGGTGTGCCGCGTGGCGAAAGATAAATGAAGCGTGTGTAAGAAGTGCAATGATATACTTGTATAGTAGTGAGAGCGAGTAAGAGAGAGTATGGTAGTGAGACATGGGCAATGAAGGCCGATCGAATGGCCCAATTTGGGTAGACAGAGATAAGAATGGTGAGCGAGCAAAACCACCTTTGCCAAGGGTGCACAACGTGGTTCTGAAAGTGCCATTCGTAAATGATATAAGTCAGTGAAAACAAATTAAGCTAACTGTATAACATTCTAACTGTTTAATTTTTAGGATCAGTATTTTTCTTCGCTGTGCTCCAGTGGGCGACACACGTCTGCTGCCGCTGATCGTCCACGGTCCATAGAACCAGGCGCTTTAGGATAGGAGAGATCTTTATTGACTCAATGTCAAATGCATCAGGCACACAACATCAAGAATACACACAAGCAACAATGTATGCATATGCCTGCATCCACAAGATGGCGGCAGCATTAGTTCTACAGGGTGAAGAACAGAAAAAGGAGCGAAGGATACAAAATTAATCCTATATACTTTAAATGGGAGCACTTTTCAATTCGCACAGAATGATCATGTAAGGCTGATAATTTTCGGTCTTGAAGTTACCGTTGTAAATTTACTGAAGTTCAAAGACAATGGTTGATTTTTATAATTTTGTTTTGTACCACTCTGACTTTATCATTTCTTTTTATCATAACAGAAGCGGCAGTTGCGGCAATTTTGCCAGGGACAGACAGTTATTCTATTTGATTAAATGTTTACTGCATTCATACTGTAAACTTTCTTTGCCAGTAATCTTCTTCCTGCTGTCCCTGCAGTGGGCGACACTCGCCTGCCGCCGCTGATCGTGCACGGTCCACAGAACCAGACCCTGCCCCTCAGCAGCGCCGCCACGCTACAGTGTGCGGTGAGTGGCGAGCCGAGACCCGTCGTGCGCTGGTTGAGGAACGAGAGGGGGATAACACGGAGGGAGGAGAGGTTCACCGTCGTCGACTCTGGGTCGCTACACATCGCAGGTAGGCTACGAAAGCCTTTACGCATTTATCCCCTGCAAGTCGAGGGACAAGAAGTACACTTGCAGCCCAGTGAACCGGACTGTTATAGTCTTATTATTACACACAAAATATTGGTTTTCTGCCCGAAAAAATTCAAAAGCTGTCTCACTATGCCTCAGTGCAACGTCTGCCAGCAATGCGATACTGCAATGCAATGCTTCAAACCTCAGCATGTGAGATTGTGGACGCTTACCCGCACACAGTTCGCGGGGCCCGTGATCTCCAGAAAACCCAGCTGCCTTCAGAATCAAAGAATTCTCCGTGCTTAGTCTTCGTACGGTCGTTATACTATTATCATATGAAGTTTTGTTTTCGCCACTTGAGCAGAAGACAATGTATTGATACCTTTATAATATATGTGTGTAATGGATTTCTTGACTACGCAGTACACGCGGGCCTTAAACTATATTGATAGCTTTATAAAGGTGTGTAATAGTCTTCGTTACTACACACGGTCCTTAAACTCCCAAAACGCAAAGCACATTGCAGGTGAGTGGCCACCTTCTTGCCAGATCTCTTGAAATTGAAGACGCATGTGTATTATGGCAGTGTATAGAGAAGACGTGTGACATCCGTCTTCTCAATACCGGCACTGCATGTGAGACCATGCAGTGCCTGCGTGATCTCACTATTGGTATGTCGCTGGACTGTTGTGCTAGAGGTTCGGGGTTCAATCCCCACTAGCTCAACAGAAAATTCAGTTTCTCGGGCTTGCCTAGTCCTAATCCTGATGGGACTTTAATTGAGATCCGAAAGACACAGCCTGCGGGAGGTCGGATCAGAAAATAAATTGTCATAAAATTGTGTTAACTCTCCCTGCTGCCTGCAAAAATAGCCTATAACATCCAGCAGAATCTGAGCACTCTAGGAGAGCCTGAACTCAGCTGAAGTTCACGATTCAAGTGAGATAACAAATCCAAAAAAGCCATATACTCCCCTATTGGAGTCAAAGCCAGAGCATGAATGGCGGAGCACGCAGACTTGGCCTAACGGGCTGGGGTTGAAAATAACGCGAAAAAAAACGTGTGACGACAGGTTGTAGTGTAAAAGCATCTCCCTGTACTCAAATTTATCCAACTGAATGCATTGCCTATTGGTAGCGTATTCTGAATTGACTTCTTAAAGTCACGATGCTTCGACCAGATTTGATGCAGCCAATGACCGCTGTTGCTTGAAGGTGTAGGTCTGCATCCATCATCATCATCATCATTTACGTTTTACGTCCACTTTTCCATACTATAGCACAGGTTTGGCGTATTCCACGATGAGACTCTCCACACAACTCCCGATTCTTTGCCATCTATTCATGCTTCGCTGCACTGAAACATATAATAAACCGAGGGCAAGATGATTGGTTGGCCTATTTGATCACTTGGAAAAGTTAGGTCCCCGATGACGTCGAAACGGACTATAAGACGATAGTATTATGTAGGTGTGATTAAAGTTCGATGTCCAGTTCCTGCTTTGTAGTGTTTGGCTACAATTTAATCTTTAATGTACTGGGGATGAAAAGTGGAAATGGAGTAATGCATAGTGAGTAAAAGCAAACCATCATTGGTACGTGAGTTGAGATGGATTGAGACAACAAGTATTCTAAAGATGATTGTTCCTTCACTCCTAGAGTTTATTTAAATTGCTTTCTTAGGCACTAAAGCTCAAGTTCAATGAGAGACAACTCACATTCTGAAGTACGGTATCGCTTTATTATTCTCGGCCATAGTGGTAAGGATAAGGTAAAGGTTCCAGTGAACTGAGTTGAAACATTGAGTGGTATCTGTATTTCCATCTGAATCTAATCTTATCGCGCTATCCTTGCCTGTTGCTTTCCTGCCTTTACCGCCTAACATCGTAAACCATTCTGAAGATTGATATTCCAAGCAGCTATGCTTATTGTGTCTATTGTGTCATAAAACACTGGTTTCTAGCACAATGCAACTAACACTCCATATTTCACGCGTGCCGCCACCTATCGCTAGTTAATAAATCATCCCATTTGGCGCTACGATACGGGGCAAGGCAACAAATCAGTGACGCCAGATCTAAAGAAGTTGCCAGCTCCTCGATGTGAAGAACACAGACGTGTAAATCTGTCAGTGACTCCCCCGCCTCGTTATCAGTGATGATAGGTGTGTGAGGAAGATACCATACTTTGAACTGGTGGTGGTGGTAGGTTGAGATTTTAAGGACTGTGTATAGTAAGTTAGTAACAAAGACTATTACAGTCCGGTCCTGTATAAGAGGGCCACCACAGAACCGCTGCCCCTTCAGTCGCCTTTTATGACTCGCCCGGGGAGCTCTGGGTTGCACGTCTGTTCTTTGTTCCCCGACTTGCTGGGGTGTAAAAACTTGATGGGGTGTAAAAGTCCAGTCAGGTTACGGTAATTTTATAGCACAAATTTTGACTGCAAGATCTGTGACGTGTCATGACGACCGTGTACATGCAGGCTATAGGCCTACAAGTTAGCGTTGATAATTATTATGCTCTAAACTTAATAGAGACCTCTATGCTTTATAGACGACAACATGCCTATACCCAGCTATAATGGTGCACGCACACCTTCGCACACCTTTCGGTCAAAACGAAGGAAGTTTACCGTGGCGTGGACTAGGTTAGGATCTAAAGTATCAACGCGGCATAAAACGAGGATTTTTCGCATGCACTAAAAGTTTGTCATTACAGTGTCAAGTATAAACAGGATTGAAACAGCGCTCACCGTCTGACGCAAGCCGGGTCACTAAAGGTTGTATATCGGGGCACGTATGGAGATAACGGGGGCGGGGCTTGGCCCGAAGGCCAAACCAATTACCAACCGTCAACAATTGATCGACAGGGTCATGGCCCTTTCATATCCAATCACAATACTTAACAACGGTTACCCATTATTCAAATTAACTTCCGTTTTCCGTAAAAAGGTCCTTCTTTTTGCAGAATTGTGCAGCTAATGCATGCTAGGGTATGTGGTCTAACGTCACAGTGCATTGACTCCTATAGTTTTCGCAGCGAGCCGACGCGCGGGCGGCACTAGTCAATGAGTCACGTCAACGCTTCCAGTGGCGTCGTGTCTGCAGGGTACGGGTGGGCATCGGTCCACCCTAGAAAAATGCCAGGTGGGCACACAGATTATGGTGTGAAAAGCGGAAATTTAGGTTTATAAGATCACTAATATTGGTATTCACCATTACGAGTTAACCTCAAGTTGACTCAATCAGTGGATTGAGTTACGTCACGCTGGGCATAGGAGATTGACAACGGTCATTATTAACTCTTCAAGTGACCAACTCGAGGTTAATTCGGAATGGTGGGTACGGATATAACTACCGTTAAGAATGGGGTGTGACGTGAAAAAGGATTTTGAAATTGAGTATAATGGAGTATGAAAAGGAAAGGAGAGCGGTGCGGGGTAACGGATTTATGTGATCGTTAAAAACAGTATTTTTTTCGTCAAACCTCCCCCCCGCTCGTGAGTTCTGTTCGAGAAGGAAATTGTGTTCCCACCCTAGATTGACACCCATATACTGTGTACACACCCTGCTTTAGGGTCGCATCACGTGTGCCAACCCTATTTTTTGGGTCACGCGACGCCACTGAACGCGTGTATTTAATGACGAACTTGGCGAGCACGCATGAAATCACGGGGAATTTATGGGGCATCGGTTCAGATCCTTCGTCTGTGCCCGGTTTTCGTCCGGCCGCGATTGGCCAATTCTATTCGCAAACCCGTTATGCGTGGTTGATGTCTCGTGGGTCGTGACTCATGACACTCACAGTTAGGCTTAGTTATGCAGCAAAATAGACTTGTTTCAAACCCAACCCAAACCTTAACCCCATACCCTAGCCCTAACTTAAACCCATGTCACCAAAATCTAGCCCTAACGTAATCCCAGCCCTAACCCTAACAATTGAAAAAATGCAAAAACCACATTTTGCCCGTGCACATTTCCCCACATCCCCTCTCCTAGCGTTGAGCATCAATTCTACCCGCGAGAATCGTGACTCTTGTAGCCTGTAGGCGTAACGCCAGTGACGGCGCGAGGTCTAGCGGCGCCCGGGGGAAAGATGGAGGTTTTAGAGCGCCCTCCCCCCAGGGACTCCCCCCTCCCTAGATACTCGCGAGCGGGGGGAGGGTGCTGATAGACACGCTTTCATTCCGTGCAGGATTCGCATTTAGAAACGGTATTCATATCATCATAGTCCATAAGTTACAGCCTTTAATCTACAATTTGACAACTTCATAGAGAATATTCGCATATATTTTTTCAACCCACCCGCGG
>JAQIWG010005832.1:0-14035 GCA_034695025.1 Chamaedrilus cognettii | reverse complement strand
TTTTTCCAATATCTGACCATTCATAGTGTAACCATTTAAGTTATTTTTCCTCCCGATATGCATTACTCTACATTTTTTCAAATTAAAACTCATTTGCCACTCTTCAGACCATTGCAGCAATTTGTATAAATCTTCTCTTAATCTATAGCTGTGGTCAATACTTTTTATTCCTCTAACTAGCTTTGTGGCATCAACGAATTTTAAAAGTTTGCTTATTATATTTGAATCTAAATCATTTATATAGATAATGAATAATATTGGACCCAGCACTGATCCCTGTGGTACCCCACAATAATACATGATATGATTGATAAGATGCATATTAATTGATTCTGCCTAGGCCTGAACGACGACAACCAGCAACCAATCAGAAATTGCGATACTAATGTAACGGCGGGAATGAATAAAATTATAAATTGCGACAATTTCTTAAATTCATATTTCACATTCGGATTTCTCGCACCCAATATAATCTAATACAAAACGTTGCTACACAAATAGTACATGCATGTAGGTTCATTTATCATTACTATTGACTAATCCATGCAATAGTTTAAAAAAGTTTTTTTTTAAAGTTTGAAAAATATTATTTGATGTCAAACAATTGGCTACTTGATGCATGTAGAGTGCATTATACAAATGTTAATACTAATAATTGTACTACTATTATGCAAATTTTATGGTTAATTTTAGTGTTTTTAATTTGTTTCAGGTTGTTTGCTTGCCAGGTGGAAGAAATTTTGTTTCAGGTAGATATATGCATAGTTTTTATTTAGGCCGGCTAATTTATGTCAACCATTGAGGCTGCAGGATGTGGTGTGCATCTATATATTTATCATATGTTTCTATTAATATATTATTATATAATTTATATATGCCTTAGTGTGAATATTATGCTAGGCGTGTGAGTAGGCCTCTGAGTTTCTGTCTACGCCGGATATCACTAATTAATATCATATCTTATATGCGTCAGTGACAGTGTGTGTGTCACTGTGTCTGCAGGATGTGTGTCTGCGCGTCTGCTCGTCTGACCACCCCCTCGCCCTGCTGCTGCCCAACAGCGACTGTGTCAAGGATACATACATCCTCGCTTCACTCACCATTCCACTGGTTATAGCGTATCATTTATTTTTTACATTTATTTTATTTGGTGAGTTGATTAGTTAATAAAATGAGTTTATGCTAGAAGCCTGTTTAAAGTTTTTACTGTGAGATTTAGTTTATGATGATTTTTGTTGGTCATTTATGCATTTCCTTGCCTACAAGTTGCAACCCTTGCTTGGGTAGGCTACTGCAGGCGGTTTGCAAGCGGTGATTGGTGAGTGAGATTTCAGAGATCTTGTTCCAGATCTTGATGAGCTGTATTCAGCACAAGTACGATGTAGTGCCTTCTGCAAGTATCACTTGTTTTATGCTCACCGTTGATGCTGTTACAATAGTTAAACAATTGCGTTTGTTATCACCATTGTTGCTGTGATGTACAAACGCAAGCTTTGTTTGTGTTTCTACAGTCGGTCGCTGACGACAGTGCTCTGGAGCAGACCCACGGTGGGGGGGGCGACGCCGTGGAGGGGGGCGTTGAGTTTGAGGGCTCCCCTCTCAAGCTGCGCGACTACCAGGGAGACCTCAAGTACATGGGAGTCTGCCAGGGGGGCGCGGCAGCGGGCCGGGGGGATGGCTTGAGCGCCCTGAGGGGGGTGTCAGCGGAGAGGGCCAGGTGACCCCTCCTACCCTGACTTATGCATGGACTATATATGCAGTAACTATATATGGGTCGGCAGAGGTTCTATTGACTGAGGCTGTTTAATTATATCTAGTTTGTATCCTATAATAATGAGTTCCTAATTGATGAATTAATGCACATGCTTTATCACATGACTAGGCCGTCTCGTTCCTTGCTGTGACTCTATGGATAGAATGTGGTCAGTGGTCACGCTCTAGTTCAGTTTGACCTATAGATGTAATATCTACATAGATGTAATATCTATATAGATGCAATATCTGTATGTAGATGTAATATCTCGTCAACTCTCGCCCCCTGTGCACTGCAGGTCACTCATCTCCCTCTACAATCTTGCCTGTCATCAGTCCCTGCCCCCTTTCTCCGCACCCCTTCTCCCCTCCCCCACACCCCTCCCCCTCTGGGTCACCTGTGACGGCCTTGATCCCGAGCACACGACCTTCATGTCCAGCCTGGTCACAAGCTGCTCAACCCATGACCTGACCCAGGACTCAACCAATCATACCTTAGATCCGACGGCTCTGGAGGAAACGTTCAAGATCGAGTCGTTTACTATTACTGCGGCAGGTGTGTATAGTGTGTGGACCAATGCATCATGTACCAGTTGCTCTAAGCTTGGTGTGCTGAGGTTGACAATGATTCTTATTTTCTAAAGATGATGAGTCTCTTTAATACTGTACAATGATGTATTTGCACCGCTCAGTCTGATTGACACTTCTGCCCAACAGCCGTTGACTTGGTAGCGCCACCTGTCTGTAGCGGAGAGTGCTGTTTGTGTCAGATGCGGTCGTTGAGGACGCACGACCGCCCAGCATCAAGGCGCTGCTGGGGGACACGCTCACTCGTCACAGCGTCAGTGCTATCTCTGTCTGTTTCGCAACTAATCATTTCAGTGTAGTAAAGTTTCTGCCTTCTCGGCAAATTTTGATATTCCATATTTTAATTCTCCAGTAGATCGTTCATCAAAGCAACCTAGAACTGCTTCTTCTCTTGCTTCTCGATGAACCTTCATTTTTAGTAATTTTTAACTTTTATAGGATATATATTCAAAAATACAATTACCCTTCAGAATACTTAATGCGTCAATGCATATATTGAAAGTGAATTTTTTTGACTGAAACTTTGTGTAATGACGACACGCTAAGGTCCCCAGTGATACCTTCCTGGGGCGCCGGTACGTATTGAGGGCAAGGGGACACTTATTCTCCAAAGGGCCCTTGTGGGCTTTTGTCACAGGCATATATTGACTGGATGATCTGTCTGTAGAGTGTGATAGTGTAGTCTGTAACACTCAGTGTTGAATATAAGGCTGTTAATTACTAATCTAACTATCTGCAGGCCCTTACATGGACACATCGTACTATTATCTACTAGATATGCAGGGCACAAAGAAAGGACACATTTGCAAAATTAGTGTCCTCGTTATTCCCCCTGGAAAAGGACGGAAGGGACAGTTATTTCCCCTTCCTCCCTCTTCCTCCCCCCTGACACCTCAGGCCCTGAAACGGACTCTAAACCCATTACTACTATTGTCTGTGACAGTTCATTGGTTGTCATAGAATCAGTCGCTAGCTGTGTGTCTAGTGCATGGTGGAGTACAGTTCGAGCTACGAGCTGATTGGTCAGTCGGTGGTCCCAGAGTCGCCGCTAGCCCGACACGGGGCGATAGAGGCGGAGTTTGCGTGGACACGCCCGTCTGAGCTGCTCGCAGAGCCCCCCCTCGACGCCGACACCACCCTGGTATGCACCTCCCCCAGGGGGCCAGTCACCCCTTACCCTCCATCGTACAACCGTTAGAAAATTCCAATACGGGAGTGTTAATCTATTGGCTGACTGTCACGGATGTTCTAAAAAATCTAGTTTGAATGTGAATTTAAATTTTTTGCTCTAATTCAGGCTACTGTTTTCTCTTCGGTTGCGTGTTAGTTCTTTAACATAAAACTTGTGTGTTTTGATGGTAGGCCTGATAGAAGCACAATAAAAAATACGAGCACAAAGGGTCTGAGACTCCCCCTGTGTTCAACTCTGTTTCTAGTGTTGAAAATGGACAACTGTCCAGTTTCAACAGCTATGTAGCTGCCAATCAGTCGTAATTTTTGTGCTGCTGTGGGCACCGCATTTATTGCTGTTGTTTATTGTTGTTATATTTGTCTTACTGTTATTGGTGTTGTGGTGCAGTGAGTGCAGGCTTGTTGTGGTGCAGTGGGTGCAGGCTTGTTGTGGTTCAGTGGGTGCAGGCTTGTTGTGGTTCAGTGGGTGCAGGCTTGTTGTGGTTCAGTGGGTGCAGGCTTGTTGTGCAGTGGGTGCAGGCGGTGCCGGGAGACCCGCGCAGTGCAGTGCACCGAGTCTACACTGAGCTCGTCACCCTCCAGGTCTCACTCACTCATTCACTCACTGCTCAGTCCTTTATTTACTCTCTCACTCATTCACTCACCGCTTTCTTCATCCGTACTTACTTTAAGCTATCTAGCATTAATTCGATCATTTAAATCCCAGCTGGTCGACAATCAAGTTAGTTTCACCCTATTTGTCTCAGTGCTAATGGGTGATTGACTCCTGGTCTGTGTGTCATCACCCTATGGTGCAGGGGTTGACTGGTGGGTTGGGTTGTTGGTGCACCGTGACCCTGTGGTGCAGGGGTTGACGGAGGGACTTAGTGACGGGGTGGTGAGGTGGGCGGTCAACGACAGCGACACCCCCGTGCTCACCAGGGTGCAGCAGCTTGTCAAAGGTTTCCTCCTCCCCCTACCCCACCCCGTTAATAGTCAATATATTCTTTTGGTTATTTTTGTTGTTTGTGATTGTATTCTACACGTCCTCTCAGTTCTTGTAATGAAAAGTTCACTTTTCTCTGAACGTTACAGATCTTGGCATATTCTATACTTGATTATTTCTCATAACTGCTCAATGCTCATGACCTAGACCCTACGATCAGCGAAATTATTTATTGATGGTGGACACGCACAGATCAGATGTTGGGGGACCGTGCGCTGCGGCTTGCTCCCCCTGACCAGACCCCCTCGGTGAGTGAGGAGGAGGGGGCTGCACCCCCCCTCAAGGAGCTCGTGCTCACACGGCGCCTCGACCTCGACTTCACCGAGCTGCTGTGGAACATTCTCAAAGGTACCGGAACATTCCAGAACATTCCAGGGGCTAAAGAAGCATTTAGGAATATTCTGGAATATTTTAGATCATTGCGAAAGGTACAGCTTATAAACTTTCTCAAAGGTGCTTCATTGGTTTGAAATGTTCCCAAAGTTGCGCAGTCGATACACGATCCGTGTGTCCATGAGTTAACTAGCACTTCAAAGGTAGATGAACTACAAATCTGATGCGTCAAGCTTTGAATCTTCCTGGATTATATCAATGCAATTATGGCATTCACTACATGTCTATGAGGCTATGGCTTACGCTCGCAGTTGTGCACTAACAGCGTGGGGTTTATGTGTTTAATAGTTAAGTGATGCAAAGTTTTATCCTTTGTCTCGTTCAAACCTGGTCTCCTTCAGACTGCACCGACACAAGGGACCTCGTCGAGTGTCTGCAGTACGTGCTGCACTGTCTGCACTCCAAGCAGCTTCAGCCAATGGTAACACTGTTTTGTCAGCTCTAGCCAATTGATGAAATTGCTTACTAATTTTCTACTTTAACTAATCATAAGACTGCGCATTAATTATGAACTCTAGCCAATTGTAATTGCTGACTGTTTTTAAACTTCAGTCAGTGTGAACACTGTCATTGATTATGTTGTCAAGGTATCTCTTGAGTTTTATGTCATTCATAGGGACTAATTCATAGGGACTAATTCATAAGGACTAATTCATAGGGACTAATTCATAGGGACTAATTCATAATCAATTCTGCAATCAATAAATCGATCAATTCAATGCTTCTCTTTTAGATTTTGGTCACAAGGAATTCTATGGATCAAACATTAGTGACCCTGGTCTGCCCCCCCGCCCCCCCAATCCCCCATGTGATCAGACATTGTTAACCCTATCCCCCCTTCCCCCTAGGTGCACAAGTCCAATGACACTCTGCTTGCTCGCCTGGTCCGAGAGTCCTACTACGACCGCATGACCCTCACCTCCCTCACCCCCGCCCCCCCGCACCACGCTGGGGCTCCCCCGCATCCCCCGGGGAGTGGGGGTGTGCGCCTCGCCCTGCAGATCCTCGCGGAGATCGGCGCTGACAAACTGACTAGGGACTATTCGGCAGCTTTCATCGGTAACCAATTACAGGCTATTGGAATTTTTGTTGCTATTATTGATCCTTTTAAATTGTAATATTTGTTTAATATTTATTATATTTGTTTATTTATTCTTTGAAGTGAAAAATGTGTCCGTTCTTATTTTTTGACGAAGGCAGTCGACATTTGAAATTGTTGAATTTTTGTTGAACATTCTTTGCAATTGATTATTTGTTACACATAATCAAAATCATCTTACTACACACCGAGAACTGTGTGTGCACTTTGAACAACAGGGTTTCTTTTACGCTCTGCTGTGTTGTGTGTAGGTAAGGACCTGGTGACGGCGTCACACCTCGCTGGGTTTGTGTCATGCTCCAGTGACGCCCAGTCGGTGGGGGCGAGGGTGGCGGGGCTGACCCGACTGCAGCACGTCCTTGAGTTGGTCTCCATGCTGGAGCAGTACCTCTGTCTGCCCCGCAGCAATCTCAGCGCTGCCGCCAGGTAGGGTCAACCCGGGCTTATCTCATAGGTCAATTGGACTGTAACAGGACTGTAGAGCAGCCAAACAGATAATTTGGCCTGACCTGACAGAGTTTTTTTGACAAATTATTTAAATAGTAGAAATTTTCTCCATAGGTCAATGTTTGGAATGTTGCTGCTTAATCGACATTCTTGTTCTTTTTGGATATTTATTTGAAGTGTTTTGCGTAATTCATAATTATTTATGTATAATTTCCGTGTATTGCTATGCATCGACACTGTACAGAAAGGCGCTGAAGGTCTACGCGACAAAGGACGTGACCAGTTCTGACCCGTTCAGTGGAGCCGCGCTGACTGGTTCAAACCGGTTCAAGCTGGCCGTGCCAGCTGTCACTCTGTCGAAGCTGCTCAAGAGGTGAAGCTTCGTTCTCAGTTGTTGCTCAGTTGCTCCACAGAGCTTCTAGTTGGAGTTATTGAAGACTTTCCTATCGAATGTACATAGAACTAAAAAGTAGCTGCATCGGGAAACTAAAGATGCACAATGGATTACATGCTTCTTGTGGGATCCTACAGCCATCAGTATGTTGTGACTATCTGTTGCTTGAACTGTAAAACTTTAAGTTGTTGCATGCATGTCTTTTCTGAAAGTTTTGCCGATATGAGAAATTCGTGAAAATTGCGTGCATGTGCAAATTTCATGTTTTACTGTCTCTCTGGGTCTGCTATAAAGGTCTATGCGATGTGTGATGTAGATTGTGTGATGTGCGACTGGAATGTGTCGTGCAGGTGCGAGTGTGTGGTGTGTAGGTGTGTGGCGCGCGTGTGGAGGGCGAGGTTTGTGTCAGATCGCAGGGAGGGGGATGTGTCTAGAGTGCTGTTGCTCACCACACAGCCTGCTTTCCCTCACCTACACACCTCCACTGGTCACACTCCATTTCTCCCTTATACGTAGTGAATATACTGCGGGGTGGGTTCTAACAAGTCCATTTGATATTGCATCTGTGACGATGTTTAGAAATGTGTGAAGATTTAAATCACATTTTTTATTTCAAAAATTTTACCTACAAAACACATCAACTTCTCGTGGTTTATATTTTATGTTTTTTTACGCTTATAAAATCCTAATAATTAAACAGAATTATTCTTTTTTAAAGTCTAATTTTGAAATAATATTTTTTATACACACTGTATCTCTTTTTTTGTGACTGTTAAACTGCTTTGTTGATTCTGTGCGTATGTTAGTAATAACTGTTTGTCAGTAAGAGTCGATTTCATAGTCGTTCCTCAACTTCTACCTCGACTCCTACCTTGACCTAGAAAGACAATTCAACAGCAGCCCATAACTGCCGTTCGAAAAAACTCTAAATTTATTTCAAAATTTTAAATGCACAGATTTATTTCCACAAGAAATCACTATAATTAAAAATCAGTGAAAACAGTAAATCATTTTTCTTTAAATCTGTGACGTCACGTTCATTTAACGATGTGGTGTATTAATTCAAATGGAGTAAGCAAAAAGCTTTTTTGAATGGCAGTTATGGGCTGCTGTTCAATTGTCTTTCTAGATCAAGGTAGGAGTCGAGGTAGGAGTTGAGGAACGACTATGAAATCGACTCTAAGTCTATGCTGACTATTACAACACAGCCTCAGCTCTGATTGGCTGTGCCGCAGACCTTGAGAGCGAGACAGACGCGACACAGACTCATCATCTCATCATTGCCGAGCAGTCCATCGAATTTGTCTGAGTGCATCCCTGATTGTGTCCAGGGGAGGGGCTTTTGAGTGCAGGACGGTAAATAATATGGCACAGAATCAGTAAACAGAAATGAAACATGAGGAAGACGGTATCGGCCAGTTTTCTGTCCGTGTCACATACTACTTACAATTTCATTGTTAGACAAAGATTTAGGGTTTCTGAAATTCATTAACTTGTGACTAAGGGGTTTTCCATAAAGTATGTCATGCTGTTTGGATCATTTTGACACCCCCTCCCCTTGTTATACAATCTTTCCCCCCGCAAAAAAGCAAGTCACACTGACAGCAAGCCCCCTCTTATTTCGATCTTAGCTTTGAAAATTTTTTGTTTTTTTCTCACTTCGGTTGTCACAAATCGTCACACTTGTCGACCTCCCCCCCCCCAGAGCATGACATACTTTATGAACAGCCCCTCAATGTATCCAATGACTAGACTTTTTGCGTAGTTCTTGGACATATACTGTAAGTTCTTGGACATGTACTGTAAAACATGAAATTCTCGCTGCATGTTATTTTCGCAAATTTGCTCGATTCGCGGAATCAGCAAAAATTACATGCACATGAGAATTTAATGTTTTACAGTATGTGCCTGCCCTTTCCCTGCATAGGTATCTTTTCAAACTTCATTTAACTTCTAATATAGTCTTCAAGGGCGTGAAAGGTTGTAGTTCGTATGGCGTACTAGACTAACAGTAGTTAATGTAAGTTTTGCGCCACTGTTAAATTCTACTTTTGCACTCAGTTTTGTAGAACCCAGCTGTGTTCGCATTTGTAATACACTTCTTGATTCATTTGACACTACATTCTTTGATAGCACTACTCACATATTGCTTCCTGACACGTACTGGAAGTTTTACAGTTAGATATGTAAAGTTTCAATTGAGTATACTTCTACTGCTAATTGTTTTTGGCTCAATATTTTGTGTGAGTCACTGAGTCTGTCAATGGTAACGGATCGATGAGCTGAGCTGCCCTGAGCTGCCCCCAGGACTCCCTCATTCAGTCAGCAAGCGATTCGTTAGATGGAGCTGTTGTTTTGTGGTTTGAAAGCAAAAATCTAACTAACCTCTGGGATTTCAGAAGGCATGATTTCTACATGTTTCTGAAGTTCAACTTCACAAAAATATTTCTTAAATTCTTAATAAATTTGGCTCAATGGGCATTTAGGAGCCCCTTGCTCAGTTTGATAATAATAGAAAACCTTGAAATGATCAAAGAAAGAGTTCGCCGGTGATGCTTAATCTAATATCCTCCCTGAAAGTTCTCCCCCCTGTCACGTTTTTCCAAGATTTCTCCGAAAGTACTGTCGTTGATCAAATGCTCTGAAACTTGTGGTGTTAGTTGCTGGCATCTTGTAGAACACGTGCATACAACTTCGTTCCATACATCTTATGTATTTTTTCTTTTATTGCAACACTAAATGCCAAATTTATGACACCGTACAACGGTGTCTTGAACGTCAGGCAAAAATAGACACAGACATATGAAGTTTGGCGCATGTTTGGAGATCAGCCTTACCTAGTACACGAGCAAATTTGACGATAATCGGATAATTGGTTTCATAAATAGACAGTTTCTTGAGTGACTATGTATGGGGGATACATTTGAACGAAGGGGGATACTCTATTTCAATGAAAAGTTAATCCGTTATAACTTCTTGGTGAATACAGCCATTGATCTCAAAATCATACGACTTAAGCAGTAGGCAACTGTCCGTATTTCCGTCAAATTTCATGCAAATTAGTTGGCTACTTATGCTATAACCGTTTGATTGCGTTAAGGGGGGATAACATACAATGGGTGATAGTCTATTTGTGAAACCAGATGCGGGTTTGATTTTACAAGCGTCTAACGGCAGATTTTATCGTGTAGAAATACCACGCCCATTTCGAATTTAACTAATAATCTTGACTAACCCTAACCCTGACCCTAACGCACCCCTAATCCTAATTAGCTAACCCTAACGGGGCCCAAACCCTAATTTAAAACGAAATAAAATTGATCGCGCGATGATTGGCAATTACGCAATTAATCAAGGAACCAATCAATAAGCAGTAATGCCAATCAATAAGCAGTAATGTTTTTTCCCATTTGAGCCGTCAGTGGGGTCCGGGGAGAAGGGGCCTCAGGGCGGCGCCAAGTAAAGTTCAACAAGGTAAACAATCAAACGTGTATGTGCACAGGGCAAAGCCGCCGCTAGCCGCTTCTTTGATTTTTTCGCAAATCAAAATTAAGACAAAAAATCCGAATACAAGATACGCGTATGTTATAGTCTAGGAGTATTAATCTCCTTTTTTATATATCCTCCTAGGTTATAGTAATAGTAATCATGAATTTTTGATACTGGTACCCTGCTACGGCATAGTAGCGGCTATATGAAAAGAAGATTAGGTGATCGATAGAATCGTTCGTTAGGGTCTTTACTGTCAGTCAGATCTGACAGGAAGGAGGTCGAGTCCGTGTAAACAGAGGCCGGCACACCGCGACAGCAACAAGTTCACGTTAGCACCAGCTATCGAATAAAGAAACCGCCCTGGTACGACGCAGAAGACATTGTTCGATCATCGACCCTAAAGAAGGGTTAATCTTTACGTTTTGACCCAACGGTAACTTTCCCATCTCTGACAACAGGTAGCTACCTGTATTCGCGTGTAGTTGCGCGCGTCAAGGAGTTAAATTTAAGGTCTCACGCGTCTCTAGATGAGTTCTACCGATTTTCAACGTTTGTAATGGTAAAAGTCCTATCTCGAACACAGGAGCTACCTGTTGTCGGAGATGGGAAAGTTACCATTGGGTCAAAACGTAAAGATTAACCAAGAAGAAGAGACTACGACGACGACGAGGGTTTCGTTAAGGTTAGGGCTGGGTTAGGGTTAGCAAATTAGGGTTAGGGCTGCGTTAGGGTTAAGGCTGGGTTAGGGTTTGGTTTTGGTTGGGCCTGCGGGTGTTCTTTAGAACGGCTCCTGCTTCGGGAACATTATGAAAAAATCCATACATGATCCCCATGATATATAGGTCAAAAGTGAGGCGGGATTTTTAGCAAAATGAAAAAAGGAATTTTGCAAAAAAAATAATTTTTCGGAAAAACACGCTCATAAATTCTGACAAAATTCACGAATATTCCTCAGAATACATAGGTCAAAAGTGAGGCAAGATATTTTGTGCAAAATGAACAATGAATTTAACAAAAAAAAACGTGAAACATCATTAATTTTTGTAGCAAAAAGTGATCCAAAAATTCTGAACAAATTCGTTGAGGCCCTTTCAAATTTATTTCCCTTGCTAAAATTCTGAACGAATTAAATCGGACGCGGTTGGACGCATCCTTCAACTGCACCCGGAGATAAAATTGAAAGTCGCCAAAGCCCTCTAAAAATTAATAAACGCTGCCAAAACCCTTTACAACTGAATGTGACACTGTGACTAGGCCTACAGTCGGCGAACGATGCAGTTCGGTTGATTCTTTGGTTACTTGTGTAGTCGATTTGTCGATTTTCCCAACCGAAAATGCAAATCTGAAATTTGAGCATATTGCTTTGAGATGGAGTGGGATGCGCGAGGGCGGGGGGAGGTGGGGGGCAGACTTGGGCTGCACTATGGCGCCATGTCGCTCTACATCTCCGTCCTGCACAACCTCTTCCTCCTCTACCACATCGAGGTCTTCCTCTCCGTCTACCACATTGACAAGCTCTCCTTCTGGGTCGGCGAGATCATCTTCCTTGTCTGGAACTCGCTCAATGACCCACTGTTTGGCTGGCTGAGTGACCGTCAGTACCTGACTCGAGGGCCGCGGCGGAGCGGGGGTGGCGACCTCGGCGCTGATCCGTCCATTGTGGTGCTGTCTCGGGTGCACGCGCTGGCCCGGCACGGCCCGCTGTTTGCGCTGTCGTTCGTCGCGCTCTGGTTCTCCTGGTCCTTCCCCTCGCTCCAGTTTGTCGTCTGTCTGTGTGCATACGACGGCTTCCTAACAATGCTTGACTTGCACCACTCTGCGCTGCTGGCGGACCTGTCCCTCAGTGACGCTGTGCGGACCAGACTCAGCACCTGGTGCTCGGCCTTCAGCGCGCTCGGTTCCGCCTCAGTCTTCGTATCGTACGCCGTCTGGAGCCGCGAGGAGCGCGGGGCGTTCCAGGGGCTCTGCGTGGCGCTGGGGGTGGGGGCGGCGGCGGGATTTGTTATTAGCGCTAGGGCCATTGAACATTTGTACAAGGGACGAGGGGGGGTGGAGGGGCGGCGACTGGATTTGCGCAACTTTGGGTAATTACTCTACAAGATCATTTCGTATTTTATTTTAATAATATTTTATACGGTAATTCATAATAATCACTGGAATAGATGTGTATCTGGAGCATTTTTCTTGTATGTAGACCACAAGTCGACCCAGTAGATTTTCTGTCAACGTTGAAAGACTCCCCAATGACTAGGTACCACCAAAATGGCAATAATTGTTTGCGTATCTTTTGTCTTCTATTTGTCTTTGTCATTGCTCATGAAAGGCTGACAGCATGTAAACTGTGTTGCAGCAGACAAGATCTCTCCCCCCACCGACGCAGCGCGTCTCCCCAGAAAGGAGATCGCTCCCCCGATAGAGGGGATCTCTCCCCCGTTAGAGGGGATGTCTCCCCAGATAAAGGAGATGTCTCCCCCCACAACGGGGTCGGTGATGTGGGGGAGGAGAAGGCTGCGCTGCGGTCCTTCATACTCGAGCTGTCCGGTCACAAGAACTTCCTCTGGTTTACCGCCATGAATCTAGTCCAGGTCAGTGGGTATTCATTTTCTAGGTTAGGTCATTTGCCAGAATAGCGAGAATGTTAGTAAGGTCAGTTTGAATACAGGTTAGGTCAGTGGAAATTTGAGCCAGGCTGAAAAGTGTCAAACTGAACTTAGCAAACCCCTTAAATTTGTGATTAACCTAGCAACCTAGTTCCATTTAATGATAAAATATTTGAGTAGCAGTTAATTGATTATTACTGAATGGTGATTAGCTTGATTGTGCATGCATTCAAGAGCAGCAGCGTTAGTTGGCGCTAGAGTTGTAAGTTTGTATTTAGTATATTCCTGGTAATGCAATTACCGCTTTTCACATTAGTTTCAGCCTGTTGTTGCCTATCCTGTTGCTGCCCTCCGCAGGTCTTTCACTGTCACTTCAACAGCAATTTTTTTCCTCTCTTCATAGAGAACCTGCTGGGGGACGACACCTCCCCCCTCGTCTGCTCCCTCATCCTCGGTTTGTGATTATATCATTTGTCTACGTAGTTCCATAGCTCATTGTGTCATTCTGTATCTTGACTGTGAATTAATTTTTATTTAGGTCCTTAACCCTATTATGCCTATCATGAAAAAGCGCGACGTTTGCACCTGACTATGCTAGCAGCTGGAGGCCTCACAAAACCTAAGGGTGTTGGCATGATCGCCAGTTGGTTGTTCTTTAGAACGGGTCCCGATTTGGGATCATTATGGTTTTTTTACATGATCCCCATGATATGTAGGTCAGAATTGAGGTGGGATTTTTTTGCTAAATGAAAAATCTATTTAGCAAAAAATAAATAAATTTTTTGTTAAAAATAAACCTCAGAAAATTCTTTTAAAAATCAGGCACATTCCTCATAATGCATACTTTCAATTTAAAGTCCGAGCCGCGTCCAATTTATTTAATTTTGAAGGGTTTTGTCAACGTTAATTAAGTTTTAAAGGGATTTGGCGACTGTCAATTTAATCAATTTAATCAATTAAATTTTGCTTTCGTTAGCTACCGGTCGCTACTGAATTTATTTCAATAGGGTTTTGGCACATTGGCGCCGGAATGTATTGAACTGGCACGGCAATAGCCGTGCCAATAATAAATTTGGCACGGCTCACAATGTTAT
>JAQIWG010005831.1:0-14036 GCA_034695025.1 Chamaedrilus cognettii | reverse complement strand
ACTCCTACCCTCCTGCGAAGGTTTCAGGTCGATAGCTTAAAAACTGTGGCCGTGCATCATGAACAAACAGACAGACACACAGATTAAGACTTACTACTTTATTTATAAGATTAGGCCCATACATGTACAGAAGAATTGAGGATTTGGTTTGACATCAGTGCTTCATTTGTTCATGGTATGGTCTTGATTTCTATTGCATGTGATCCATGTGTGCATTTTAGTGACTGAGCAAATGTAATATGTGGCAAAAAAAGCACAAAAGAACTACATGTATGCCTAACAGTTCTAACACATACTTTACAATTACTTCATGTTACTGCACACTGCAGATATCACTTGAAAACATTTCATGGACATCAACTTCCAGTAGCCATGGCATCGCAATTCTATCATCACGATATCATTCATTATTCATTCATTATTACAATATCATACTCGTATAAGTTATTTATGCTAAGTGTGAAGAACTATGAACCAATATATTCCGATAATCAATAGTATCAATAGTACCACATTCATCCTTTAGGCAATAACATAGCAATAAAAACAAAACCCAGCGAGCAAGGTTGTGAGAGATTGTCATCTTCACTATCGTCTTCATCTGTTTCAGACAGCCGCAGCAGCGGGTCCATGAACACGTACCTGACTCTTGCCAAGGCCTGGGTCACCAACAACCAACACGTGAGGGTCTCCGCGCACTGGGATCCGATTCTGCCAGCAGCAAAACATTGGTATATGAAAAGCCTGTACGCGATAATACGATAGATCAAACCATGCGAGCAAGCAAATCAAAATTTTTTAACTAAAAGGCCAATTAGTTATTGCACAGTCATGACTGCATGCTTTTAATAGCTGCATCGCTATTAAAAAAGATAATGTATCAGAAAAATAGAAGCAGCTGAAATGTAAACACGAAAAAAAAAAAAAAAATCAAGTGAACAAAGAAAACATAATACTAGTTCCCAGGGGTCATCTAGGTGTGCAAAAAATTTGACACAAATCTGCAAAAAAACTGTTTTTTGACCAGGTCGTTTCTTTTTTCGCCAAATTTGCTATACATTTCGGCCCTTCGGGTGCACCGAAAAAAATCAAATCTATCACTCTGTTCATCACCGGAGAGCCAGTAATCGAGCTTCTAAGAACGAAAAATGAATAAAAAAATTAGCCAAGAGCTTTCGCCAAAAAGAAAAAAAAATTGCCAACTGCTCAAAAAATTCTTTTTCTCGATATTTATGACTGGCAGACCAAGCCCAGCTAGTTCCGGTATATCAAAATAATTTTTAACTCACAACATTAATTATCCAACTGTGAAAATTCGATCTAATGCCAAATATTATGCGATCAAAGTGATTCAAGTCCACATAAGCAAGATTGTACACCTTATCGTTGACGTATTTCTGAGAACCTCCAAACAGTGCCAGAATCATTCCAGCCTTGACCATCTGTTGTCATCAAGAAAAGAACACACTAGAGATATTCTCAATTTGGATCATTAAGGGAAATGCGTAGCAAAAAGGTTTGAGGCTTTCACACAATGTCAATCTTCCGATAAACTCCTTGAAACTGAGGAATGGTTCTTATTTGTATTCACCAAACTACATTTTACCAACAAAATGTCCTGTTATCACAAAGAAATGAGATACAATATCGTAATCTCATATCTTTGCGAATAACAGCGCGTTCTTCACACTGTCACGAAAAAGTTATCAATGTTTGAATCATCATTGCATCATCATTATTGCGTTTTTCCTGTCAATTTTTCCATGCTAGCACAGGTTGGACGTTTGCAGCCACGGACACACGCCCTCAAGTGCTCTGACCCCACGACGGTACATTGGGAGACAGATGGGCCTTCAGGGGCGGAGGGATAAGCCGACTCTGGGGCCCAGTTGTTCAATAGAGAGTTATTTGGTTTTAAATAATCATAGAAAAAAAATGACGTCACGATCCAATCAGGTCTCGCAAAGTAGATCCAGGATTGTTTAAATAACACGCCAATATTGCGGAATTATTCAAATAATCCTGGATCGTTCAACTATGGTTCAAATAACTCTGTATTGAACAACTGGGCCTTAATCCATTGCGTTTGTTGATGATAATACAATATAGTACTACAGAACAAAACAATTTAGAAAGAATACAAATCTGCACTATCAAGCATTAGGCTAAATGTTACCGGTACTAACCTCATGACCGTAAATAGTAGGACAAAGCGATCTGAAAGAAAAAATACTATTTTTTATAATGACACATTTCCTGAAACTAATAATCTTGAAACAACCGTATGATGGAAGGGTGTACTACTCAAACAATATTGATCAAACGACTTAAAATATTCAGTTTTAAAAATATTTTAAAGTGCCATGATAGCACTAGCAATATAAACTGAATACCGGTAAGAATGGCCATTGCAACACAAAAGTTCTTGGTAACCTCCCTACACTATAAAATATACCAAAAGATCACGACACATGAAAAATACATTTAAAAAATACACACAAACAAAATAAGCATCGATGGAACAACTTGAATGAGCTGAGCTTTAGAGACAACTGCATCTATAGTGAATACAAACAAAAAAACATCAATAGAACTACTTGAATACGTACAGGCAACTGCTCAGTCCCGGACATGATATTAAACTGTGCCTGGCAGCACTGCCCCTGCTGCCACCATAGAGCAGGATGCAGCGTTGTGGCCGAGTGGTCTAAGTCGCTGGTCTCAGATTACGAGTGCGGCAGTTGTCGACTCGAATCCCGGCCGTGGCAAAGATTTTGAGTATGCACTTCGTGCATACATTGGCAAGGGTGGTTTAAATTCGTTGTGCCAAAAGTGTTCCTACGATGCCTACCAGCCAGTCTATGGTGGAACCACCACCAGCGACCATCAGCTGGTGCAATGGGGCTGTTGTTGTTGTCCTAGCCCCATGCAGGGAAAAGGTGATGACCTTTTCCCTGCACGGGGCTACAACAACAACTGCTCAGTAAATACAACAAAAAACGCATCAATGGAACTACTTGAATAAGCTGAGCTTACAGACAACTGCTCACCCAACAAGCAGTCGGAAGAGGTTTGGCTCGGCGTGGATCTCCTGCACTGCATACAGATCTGTCGTGCTGAACTCCATATCCACCCCGGAGCCCTTCTCACCCCCTTCCTCTGACACCTGGCCCCCGCTGGGCCCCTCTGACGCCCCTGCCTGGGGAGCAAGGGCCTTGTGGCCCTTGGCCTTGGTGAGGGAGGTGGCGTGGAGGTAGAGGGTGAAGAGGCACTTGTCCTTCTGACGACCCCCATTCCCCCCTCGCCCTGGGCGAACAGTCGCAATCACTGTCAGCCAACCAATCAATCGCTAGAAAACCTTCGCCACTATTGTAACCTCAACTAATATCCAAGTCAAGTGCTTTCACATCCATATCAAAGCAAGGTCTCAAACGATTGATCAATCCTAAATCGTCTAAAAGCTTTCCTAGTCCATAAGATTGTATACATGTATTTAAACTAAATTTCTTCTCATGTCATTGCTAAAGTCTTTTTCTGCCTTTCATTCTCTCCATATGCCATTCAGTCTGCAAAAGAATAAAGCAATCCACTCTCTGCAAGACATCAAACAACAGCTTCTCATGCCACTATTCAAGTGTTCTTCTGCCCTTCATTCTCTCATACATTCTCTATATATGCTATTTCTTTTATCTTTTTGTGCTTTTACATAAAGATAATAGACAGAGACAAAATCACAGAACTAAAGTTCAAAATACAACTGCACATTTATCAAGTTCCTTAGGCTGTTAAGTGTCTGTCACCAAGAGACTTGAAAATTAGAATCTTAATGTTAAATAACATCGACTGCATATATCTTCAGAATGAAGCTTCCGATATCAGTTAACGACTGTAAGACTGCTGACCTTCATCGGAGCTGGTGACCTTGATGATGCCGCAGATGGTCACTTTGTCACCGGGCACGGCGCTGTCGACTGAAACACAACAAGCGCTCCAAACCTGCGGCGCATAACCTATTAGGCGCGCATCCATGACAATTAGGCCAGGTTTTTCCATCAAGTGTTAAAATTAAATCCGAGGTCATGACGTCATTACACCCAATGAGCGCGCTAAACACTTAATCTATGGTTAATTTAGCGCCATGTGATTGTTTTTGCAGAATAGATCTCGGATCAAAATTGTAACACTTGATGGAAAAACCCAGCCTTAGAGTCCAGGGGCCTCATTTACGTACATTTCTTAAAATTTTCTGAAATTTTATCCTAACTGAAATTTAAAACAAATAAAATACAATCGCCGACCGCTGTGACGTCATTAAAAGTTCCAATAAAAAGATAAGATTTGCCAAAGATTCTCTTAAGACAATCTTACGACTAAGATTGTCATAAGATATCTGCGTAAATGAGCCCCCAGCTATTTACATCCAACAGCACAAAATGTCTGCAGAAATCCTTTCATTCAGCCCAATACTAATCAATAGTTATCTGGTTTTTAAATTGTCGCAGCACACATATCACGACCCAATCAGATCATGCAGAAATGCATCGCAGACCATTCAAATAACCAGCAAATACAAAGTACCGAATACGAAAAAACACTAAATGCTTAACGTATATAATGCGACAAACAAAACACTTGACGCGTTAAACGCAAAGATGATACACATTTCACCAAAATAAAGGTCACTAGAAAAATTTGAGAGGCATCCCTTATATTTCAACAAAACGTTACAACAAACTTTAAAAGTCAATCAATAGCTGCAATTTGGTCAATTTGTTCTGTCCCGTAAAGAGGCTGCAAGTCAATAGATTAGGTACTGCTCAGTGTGCGCTGTGCAAGGTCATTAATCTGAGTGTCAGGGCTAATACTGAGATCACAAGTCAGAGTTGAGAGGTCGACTACCGAGATCGTGAGTGAGTTCACAGTCAACGGTCCTGGGTATGCGGCCTGACTCAGAGTGATCGTCTCCTGAGATCTCCTGCAGCCTGCACACAGACAACCTTCCACTGTCTACATTCTATGATATTTCAAAAACATTCTACAAAAGGTACAAATTAATTCACTCAGAATTCAAATGCTTTGAATGTTAAACCAAGGTTGGGCTGTAGAAACAGCACAAAAAAAGCCTTAAGTCTTGATCAAAAACAGAGTCTTAAGTCTTGATCGCATTTCAAAGCAAATTAAATCACATCAGCATGTTAAAATTCAGGTGATACTTCAGATCACGCACTAGCATGGAAAACTTTGAATTCGCATGCCACTGATAGCGTTGATGAGATACAAATTCAAGGTCTCACGTGTTTTGAACACGGTAGAAAACACCAGTGAAATTACGCCATATCAATGCGTGATCGGAAGGATTGCAAAAATTCAGTTAACTTCTTTCCAATAGTTGGCAATTTGCTTCTTCACCCCGCTCTCACAATTCACATAATATATGCAGTATCAGTGAATGTGAGAAGAAAATATTGCACCTGATGGCCTGATAATCAATGGTTTCCGTGAGGGGGTGACTTCGCTGGGGGTTGAATGTACGTCCTCTGCACCCATCCTCTGGGCACTGAGCAGTGAACAATCACAGGATCAGGCATCGAGCAATCTTGTCAAGACACTCTTAGCAAGAATTGCTACCAACAACGCACTACGCACACCAAATCACTTGCGTGAAATTACGTTGACGAAGACTACAGACTGACCAGTCAGTGCATGTTCACATTTTGCTGGTTGACCAGTCTGTAACTTGATCTCAACACGCCGTCATGCAACAAGCATAGATGCTGCGACTTCTTTAATCGCTTGTCTTCACTTGTTGGTTTCACAGGGCATCAACATAAAAACTCTGTCAATGTGCTTCGTATACTGGTACAGGAAAATGCAGACAAGTTCAATATTAATGTCATGCATGAACATTGAACAATGTATTGACAGTATGCATAATTTGACTTATTTTGGCATCTGTAACTAATGATAATGTTTTTAATGTTTTTAATGTTTTTAATGTTTTTTAAATGTTTTCTTGTACTACATGCCTCAACAAATTTCAAGTCCACATTTCAACGAACAATCAAAAATTAAAACTAATCTCAAGTTGTCAAGTAGTACAAGAAAACAGTTAAACCACTCAAAAAAGTTAAACAAGCAAGCAACAAGAAAGCAGTTAAACAATTCAAATTTAAGAAATGACTCAAGAGATTTCAGTTAAAAGATACTTCAAAACGCAGTTTTCAACGCAGAGTTTAAATAGATCTGAGACCAATATTCTAAAGGCCAAAAAATATGCTTAATAAAAATATGAATGAAGTTGATTTCAGATCTAAATTTCTGCAATCTGATTCATCAACACGCAATATGAGAACAATATGTATGCTGTTTAACAACTGAGCTTAACACATTTGACGATCTCCCATGACCGCACAAAGCTGTGGTCACTTAGCGTAAACTGCAAGAAAACCACAAACCGTCGTTGGTAGAGCACATTTGCCATCAAGCCACCGCACGGCCTGAAACAAGCACAAATCATCCATGATCCAGCGCTGTGACATGTTCAGATTGAAATGGACAATTTATTTGCTAGATTTAAAATTTATCACAAAAAAATTAGTCAGATTATTTGCTTGAAATAATCTGATTAAAAGCTTAAGCCATTGCTGTGAACACATCAGTCCAAAATTAATTAGAAGCACGCATAAAATCCTACTAAATCGACGCTACGGTATCTACATATCTAATCATTGTCAGCTTAAAAACGCAAACCACAACAAAGCAGCGGTTTAGGACTAAACCATTGCAGCGGTGCGAGCGTGGTGCTCACCCGCACAGTGGCGTAACTCGCAACAAAAGAGGGGCTTTAGACCGAGCCACCGCACAGCGGCGCAAGCTCACCTGCACCGTGGCGCAACTCGTGCACTCGTAAGCCATCTGCACACAGAGGGGCTTGATGCAGCTGACGCGCACCACTGTCCCTCGCACCGACACAAACTTTCCTGCAAGCAGTGGCACAATGCACAACACGCGTAACAATAAATTATGAGTTAAGCGACGCCATGATATGATTTTGATGGTATGTTAATGATGATTGAATGTGGTCAAAATGAAAGCGTGCGTCAGAATTTTAGTTCGGGCATTGCCGCCATCTCGTTTTCTATTCGAAGTGCATAGTTAACCAAACTTGACTATTTCTTACGGCATTAATACGGAGCTTTCGCTGAAAAATTAAATTGCAAACAATTTACTCAACAGCGACAACACAGACGCTAGAAGCTAGCGTCTGTGACTAGTCAACGACCAACAACAGACAGTGAAATTGCCAATCACATATTGATGCAGCTTATAACATCAGAAGTCTCATTACTCGCTTCTCTACGGCTCTGGTTCAACACTATGATATATGGTTCAGAATCACAGCGAGCTTTAGAAAATCCCAGTAAATCTTTCAAATTGAAAAAATTGACTTTTGAAAGTTTAAAGAAGACTTTTCAAAAATTTCAAAAAAACTTCAAATACAAAAGCCAAAATGTCAAATAGTTAATTATTGGCGATATGCCGACTAGGTCAAAATCATAGCATTCATCAAATATTATATAAATAAAGGTGCTATAGTACAGGCCTTGTAATATTAATACTCAATTAATTCTGTGCAATTTATAGTGAGCACTAAGTAGGCCCATGCACCAAAACTAAATGAGCAAAGCAGCAAACCTGTTTTAAAATTATTGAAGAATTCTTTCCAATCAAAAGCAATGAGCAATGTGTTTTCAAAACTACAGGATACATGCTGCATTTGATAGTATCAAAAGTCACACAACATTCATATAAAAAATTTCAATAACTAAATGGAAAAACCATCAAGGATGTAAACGATACCAAATATACTATAATAAAGCTAATATTTAGGCTAACCATAATAGTTTGCCTTGAGCTGTCGTAGTTGAGTGACAGGCTCAAAGTTCCTCAGGCGACAGCGCAACTTGACCTCATGCACTGGGCAGGAATCTCGGTCAAACGATACACCTCCCTGGTCTGATGGTACGCTTTCCTGCCGTACTGTAGAGCCCCGAAGCATCTGCAGACAGCAAACAATCTTAGGGGCAGTGGAATACTTCACTGTCTTTCTTGACACACCATGGATTACACAAATGATGCAGCGGAGACTAAAACTTATTAGTAGTGCACAATAAGAATTGGCAATGTTACCATTATGTCAACAGTCGTAATGAGAATGACCTTGCAACTCAAAAGCCGTGAAATTAATTTCAGAAAACAAAGTGCAAAACAAACCAATACAATGCTTGCTATCAGTCAGTGATCAATATTCTTCTACAATGATCATTCAGTGACATTTCCAAGTTTCTATAAAGTAATTAACATCGTTGACTAATTAACAGTAAGTAGGTCACGTGATAGTATGTCACAAAGCACAAAAGCTCACCTGATGCGCCGCAAGACTGAAGCAGCTAAGGACAGCCTCTGGTTCTTGGCGCAAGTCATGGGCCAGACCTGGCAGGCTGCTCGACGTTTCTGGCAAATAATAAAACTAGCCTGCTTTTATGTCGTCCAATCTGTCAACGTCCATGTTTTCACACCAGTTTAGACGTTTACGCCCTGATCGGGACTGCTGAAGCTGGGTTTTTATAGCCGGATGCCCTTCCCGACGCCAAGCAAATCCATGATTATCTGGCACGGGGTTAGCAGCTAGCGACACTTGTGTGTTTAACAGCCTTGCTGAAGGACCTGTAACGCATAGTTTCATAGTTGCCGGCGCGGGGACTTGAACCCTGGTCCCCTGGACTCGGATCCGCGGTCAAGTCCGAAGCCTTAACCACTATACTACGGCGCCTCGCTGTGCAATTATTCTTCTGCAAATAATGCAGATAAAGAAATAAAGTCACCAAACCGTATCTTACAGTGTCTGAACATCAGTACGACTAGTCTGTACGGCAAACACATTTTCAAAAAAAGTGCCATAGCAGAAATACTAAGTAGCTGACCCAGGATTCATCATTCTTGACTAGACAGGTCGTCTAACAACTTCAAAAGATAATGCAAAGAATGTTCGACCAGAACATCAACCCACCATGCCCGCTTAATTAAATGCCCCACTTGAAATCGTAACGAGTGTTGATGGTTCATAAATCCCAACAAAACTCAACTAAACTTCAGCAACATGTATACAAGCAATATTTAGCAACGAACAAAACCAAAGAATTGGTTAATGCTCACTGATCGATAAAGATGCTGATACCTGCATTATGAAGAAGTGGATTAAAATAAGAACCAGATGAAGCACATTAGAACCACAAGAACCACATCAAAAGAGAAACGTCAAACAAGTCAAAAAAACATAAGCACTACTATAAATTTGTATCCATAGGTAACAAACCGGAGTCAGACAAAATATCGTTGAAGTCGACTCCAAAACATCCTCGTTCTTCCCACTCAATCTACAAAATACGATCGATTACGTAGTAGAACTTTTCACAAGTTTAAGTTTAACTAAAGAATTTCAAATAGCATGGAACCTGCTATTTTGAAATACATCTTCTTAATGTTCATAAAATTAAAAAATCAATATCTATATATAGCATGTCAGCTAGTAGTCTGATAAAAATCTATTTCTAGTCTAGTTGTTCATAAAAAAATTCAATGCAGAGGTACACGACTGTCCATAGCATAATGCATATCACACCTCACATCCTTAAAGCCTGAAATTAGTCTTGAAAAATTGAAGTCTTGAAATTAAATATCTAACTGATCTCGAACAGGTTACACAGAAATTGTTTTATTTCCCAAGAACACAACCATTTATTTCTTTCAAACGGCAGCCTATAGTTTTAAATTAAGAAATCAGCAAAGACACAAATGTAAGCATACAAATGTATGTCACCACCGAAAACAAAGATACCACATTTAAAGCAAACAAGTTAAACATCAAAACAACAGCAGAAGATACAGCGATCTATGATGTTAATATGTTCACAATCACATATACATCTCACCAGATTGCAATGAACCTTGACCTTGTCGAAATGCTTCACAAGATGCTTCACTCTTACGGCTAAGCTTGACGTATCCGAGTACGCTACAACAACGGCAACAACACATCGTGTTCAGTATCCCACTCTTCCTCTGCACCCTCAATCCATAGTGCCTCAATAAAAATTTACGGTGCAGCTGTTCAGATGGTGCAATGAAAACTTGTACATATTATTTGGCAATTAAAATCACCCTTAAATTTGAAGAACTTTTATCTGACATCCACTCTGCAATCTCACCTGATGAAGACACAAACCTGCACAGCTGCTCGTTACATAAATCAAAACTATATGTAAACATGATGCTGTGCACATATCACATGATGAATGAATCCATCGTCATTTCGTAACTTTGGTTCCATAGAGTCAAAATGCAATTCAACTCATTATTAAATTCATTTGCAAATAGGCACTAAAGAAACAATCACAGCAAAAAGATCAAGAATGATCCTTCATGTATGACACAGCCAGTATGACTGCCGCTGACAGCACAGTCAACGAGTGCATACCTTCGTCTGGGAAGTAGAGCCTCCAGTGTGTGTACGGTGTCAGCATATCCCTCACACTCGCCCGCGCGCAACTTGGTCGAGCCGTTGGGAAACAAGGCGGTGGTCTAAATCCATCTTGAGGTGACGCTTGACCTAACAGTGATGTATAATAAACGCGCAATGGCGCATTGACCGACAGGCTACTACTGCTTAAATATATTGCTATCCAAAAAATGTATGCAGTAATCTTGAGTAAATCTTCTTAGATTGTCAAACGTCATAAATATAGTGCTGATTCAATTGTGATAAACTACATAAAACGAGTCACTACAATCACGTCCATTCCTGAATTTCTTAGCTAATTAAATTTTATACCTGTAAGCTGAAGGTCAATTTATAGGCACCTGTACAATACAGGTGTTTCCCAGGTATCCCCCCTTCAGTACTTGACATCCCCGGAACTGAGCTTGTGTAGGGCATCCTAGCCAGGTATGGTTCTATCCTCAGCACTGGTCCAAGATTGGTATAAAAAAACTACCATCCTCCCCTCCCCCCCCATCAAAGACGATGTCATTGCTGCAACAGGCTAATTCAACGACTGATAAAATACATACAGATATGTAATTGTACTGTATTTCGCCAAGTCGACATCACATACTGTACCGACGTATGTATGGTGTGTGGAATTGCCGAATGGCAAATAAAAGCTCAATATAAACGTATGTTGAATTTATTTATAGAAATTCAACAGACATGAAAAATTCTTGATAACACACAATTTACTAATTGAAAGCTTTTCCAAAATAAGAAAAATCAGAGCAAAAAATTTAATTTGTCAAAAAATCCGTACATCAAAAGAAAACTGAGATATGAAACTAAAAATTCTAACCTACCAGTACCAATAACTCCACCTTGATTGCTGCCTTGTCCACAATTGCCCCCACGTGCTCCCCACCACCCCCTTCCTCTCCCCCTACCACTCCCTCTTCCCCAACTCCCTCTATGCGGCCTGTATTGGCCCCCCCGTGGTGTGTCATAGCGATTCATCTCGAATCAGGAGTTAATTACATAGCTAGTTGTTCAAGGCACCATGTTCAGCTGTGAAACATAAGGAATTACAACGAAAAACCAAATAAATAAATCTACTTTATCGCAAAATTATTTTCGGACCCCGCAAAATACTGTAGAATCACTCATTATCGTAGAGCGCTTACATGTTTTCAATGAGTGATAATTTTTCAGTCTGATTTTTTTAACCCACATTTAGAAACTAGCTCAAGCAAGGCCTGCCATGTGTAGCCTCTGTACACAGAAATTTAGGCAGTTGCCAGTTTTAGTTATGCAGTTTGTTTACATAACAAAATCTAAAAATTCTTCGTTTTATTAATTTAAAATGCCGCCATGCAGGATGTATTTTGAGTTTTGGTTGATGATTTGAGTCGTGACAAAAGTGCGATTGTTTTAGTTTTGTAGTCCAAAATTCCAAATTAACTAATGGGACTCCGTGAGAGTAATCTATTACATGCTTTTATTGCTTAATTTGGATCACTAATTCGGACCACAGTAAATAATGATAATAATAGTTCGCACTGAAATCGAGGTCGAGCTACCCGCAGAATGGCTTGCCGATACTTCACACCCAGAAACGGATTGATTTAGTAAGCGAAGGCTAGGATCCACTCAGGAATATACCTACACCCCGCCAACCCCCCGCTTCACCTTCCCCCACTTTTTGAGGTGTTGCTGACAAACTTATTCCCATGTCCTTCTTAACAGTGTTTATTTTTTTAAACCCATTATTTATTCTGAATATTCATTGTTTACTTTTTTCTCACTATTACACCCCCTATGCGCCCCCCTTAGGAGGGTGCTCAAGCCCTGATTTCTTAGGGGGTGTAGGGGGGGTGCCCCGGTCGTGAGTTCTGGAGAGAAAGAACAGGATGAGTGAAAAAGGTTTTGCTTTACGGCTCGTGAAATTTCTGACACTCCGCCTGGATTTTCTGACACCCCCCCTTTTTTAAATCATGGATAAATCCTGGGCCCACTAATTAAGTCATAGTAAAAGTATGTCACGGAATAAGATTACGCTGATATTCTCGGCAGCTATCTCAACTTTCCCTGTCCGCTGCCAGCGCTACCAGCCTCCGTATTAGCTGCTGGCCATGCATACTGTTTTTAGACTCAAAAAATCAAACTTTGGCTGCTTCGCAGTGCGCTATACACGCTAGCATGTATAACAATTATTATCCATAGGTTTGTGCACTGGCTAACGGGTAGACCTATTTATATTCACGGTATAGGCCTAATGCCGTCTAATGATATATTATTGCTGAAAACTAGTGAGGGAGGTTTGGGGGATGACTGGGGAGGGTGGTTACACTTTTTGGACCCTCCAAGATAATTTTCAGCAAGGGCCCCTTGCTACTTTGGGATAATTGCAACATTATTTTTAAACGATTCCCGGTAACTTAAAAATCATGACATATTAATTGGCTTCAGTAGACATGGAGACGATTTTAAGATTCCTTGTTCGTCCATAAAAATGGCTAAAAGTTTCCCTTTCAGATGATGGTCATTGATTATTAATATATACTAGAAATGAATGTGTGCAACCGAAAAACTGAGAAAAATTGCAGGTTCATAAAATTAAACTTGTTCTCTATGCTAAATGAGTGCTTAAATACGAGAAGGACCTTGAGAAAATTGCCGAAGGTCTAGAGAAATGGTATACTGCCGATCAATCTCAATGCGTGGAACCGTAGAGCCGCGTTGCGCGCCCTGATTGCAGTGTCTCCGGGGTAACTACTACACACCAGAGTGACCAATCTACATAAAGATTCCCGAAGTTGCTGGTCTTATCCTCTGTGCATGAAACAAAATGCTATTTGGTGCACTACGAACACTTTGAAGACTCATTTCAATAACAACGTAAGCATATTTTTATATTTTTGTCGAATTTTTTAATTTCCTGCTTTAAACTTTTGCCCGGATATCGTTACATTCTGATTATTTTTTCCAGATACATACCTATAGCATTTGCAAATCTGTAGCATTGGTAATGGTTGCTAGGCAACCTCCAGTGCTCCTAAAAAATGGCGGCGGAGTGTGCAAAGTATTAAAATCAGCTGATTTACCGTGTTTATTTACCTTTGCCTTGTCTACCTTGTCGCCGACCCGAGGCCCCCTCTCCCCGACCCCGCTGACGGCTCAAATGGGGAAAAAAGCATTTCTGCTTATTTCAATACCCTGGTTCCACTCAGGAAGCAATCGAGCTTGCCTTTAAAGGCGTTAACACTTGTTGCTATGACTGCGCTATCGGGAAGTTGATTCCATTCATCCACGACTCGGTTTCCCAAAAAAATATTTTTCTGTGTCCAACCTGAACCTTTTTCTAAAAAAATTGCATGAATTTTCTCTTGTTACACATACGTCCTCATTAACTCCTCTCAAAGAACTCTTCCTCACCAATCCCTTCAAGTCCATTAACAATTTTATACACTTCTAGTAAATCCGCTCTCAA